>BQNB010148043.1:0-16355 GCA_026074375.1 Tanacetum coccineum | reverse complement strand
ACTTAGAGGATTAGAGGAGAGAAAAGAATGTTTTTAAGAGGTGAGGAATACAAAGGCCAAGTGAGGTATTTATAGGCCAAGGAGCACAAATTGTGTAAACACAATTCGTGTCTGGCGCGCTGCCCACGTGCTAGCGCATGGCCAGCGCGCCAGATTCCTGAAGATGTTTTCTTTGGGACTTGGCGTTTTAAATACTTGCATTTGTTAAACCCCCAATTGTACTTCACGATATGACCTTTCAATCATTCTTATGCTCAAGGTCAACCGACTCAATAGCCATTTGATAAAAATGTTTGTGAAGTATTAAAAGCGTTTTGCTTATCCGATATTGTAGAAAGGGAAAAGAATTATTGGAAAGCGTATCGTGGGTATTCCTCAGAGGTGTAACTAGCCTAGTTGGGATCCAACTAAAGATATAAAGGGCTAGTTAGAAACCAAGAGAATATTCTTAGATATTCATTGCTTGGTGAAAAAAAGGGGAAAGATTTGAAATTTAAATTTCAAATTCATTAATACACATGTTGGATAAGAGAGGACGAGTTGTGTGTGAGTTGTCAAGATGTGACTGATGAGTTTTCTATACCCTAACTAGATTAACATAAAGCAAAAAAAACAATTAATCTAGGGCAAGAAGGAAACTAAACCCTAAATGATCTTAACATAATAAATAAAAAAATACTAACCTTCGAGAAAATCAGATTTCTAACACACACTACCTTGGTCGAACTTGGAGGCAAGTACTCAAACGAGAGTACCTCTAATAGCTCACACCCACGAACCAAAGAGAAAAGGGATTCGAACTCCTAAGGTCTCGTTACACGAGTTGACTCTTACACGGAGTAGGAATGAGAAAGAGAGAATGAGCAAATAAAGCCTTGGCATGCCCCTTTATTTATATTGAGAGGAAGTGACTTGTAATTGCTCTTTGGAGGGATGTGGGATTCCCCCAAAAAATGTCCCATGGGTCCCTTATGGGTCTTCCTGGCCCGTTCAACTTAATACACCTTTGATTAGTTCATATTCAGCCCATGCTTCTTTATAATTAGCTTCTAATTAGTTTACCAACTATTAATAAATTAATAAACCAATTAATTATACATATAATATCAATTCTAATTAATATTATATCTCATTTATTATTTTCTTTTAACGGTTCACTGAGGGCAACCCAAAAAGGACTATACTTTTAATGACAGTCTTACCAATTAGTTATAAACTTGGACACTAAATCCAACAATCTCCCACTTGGACAAGTCATCAACTATAATTGGTCTAAGTCTATCTTGATTAACTAAGTAGAGAGTGCCATCTAATTCAACTGCTGAACTCTGAATCATATCTTAGAGACAACCCTTAGATAAGTGATCAACTATTCTTTTGTTCTACTGATATCGTATGAATATGAGACATGGGTTTTAATCAATCTCTAGGTTCAACATTATGTTTCCTTATTTCTAATTATTTGATTGTATGAGACTACTGAATTAAACACATCAATTTAGTCCCGGCCAGGCGTAGCACACTTAAGTCAACATCTAATCATCGAGGGGCCCATAGATATTGCTTTTCCATTTAGGCAAAAGGAACAAAAAAAACTTTGAATACATAGAACTAATCAAATCATCATGTTATACCTAGCATATTCTTTATAATTGGCATATACGCGCAGCTTTTGAATAAACTAAAGTATAACAGACTTGAAAAACTAGAAACTCGATGTATCTCTATTTAAGAATAGAGGATATTATCCACTTAAATTACTCATAGAAATTAAATCCATGAGTAACATCCTAAGAACGGGCTTCTCCTATACTTAATTCTTATGAAGTACTCATGATTGTTACAACAATCCTCTATGCTATGTCTAAGCTGATGTCTAACATCATAAACAATCTACTAACACTCTGTGACAGTCTTAAATCAATACTTACTTCCTGTAGTATGAACGACTGAGGAGGTTTGAGTAAACTAAGTACTCAGGAAGTGGATTCTAAACATGCAAAAATAAAACACAATATTAAATGGTAGCACACATGCAAATAAACAAATCTCCATTATTTAATCACCAAATCTATTACAATATCATTCATTGTTTATAATGTGTCAAATTCAAACTAACAACTAAAACTTTATATTATCTTTCAATCCTATGCTCCTTGCATGTTCATCGTGTCTGGACTTAGCCAATGCCTTTTTGAATGGATCAAGTGGATTATCCTCTGATCGTATGTGCTTCACAATCACGTGTCCTTCTTTTACTTTGCTTCGAACAAAATGGTATTTTCTTTCAATATGCTTTAACTTTCCATGATCCTTGGGTTCTTTAGTTAAGGCGACTGCACTCTTATTATCACAGAATATTTCAATGGGGTCTTGTACTATTGGAACAACTCCAAGATCTCCAATGAAATTCTTCATCCAGATAGCTTCCTTTGAAGCCTTACAAGCTGCAATATACTCGGACTCGCATGTGGAGTCTGCCACTATATCTTGCTTTAAAATTTTCTATGTCACCGCTCCCCCATTCAGCAAGAATACCCAACCAGATGGTGAACGACTATCATCTTTATCTTTTTTCCAACTTGCATCACAATAACCAATCACTCTGAGTTCTTCTTCTCCACCATAAACTAAGAACGTATTTCTTAAATACTTAATGAATGTATCTTTAAGCGGGGGGCTGTCCAATGACCTTCATCAGGATTTGCTGATGTCGACTCACCATGATCAAAGCAAATGAGACATCAGGCCTTGTACAAGTCATGGCATACATAATCGATCCTATAGTCGAAGCATATGGGACTCAATTCATTTTGTCCAGCTCCTCATTAGTTTTCAGACATAGATCACTACTTAATCTTTTTTGCGGGGCGGGTCGGGCGGGGGCGGGGGAGGTCCGGGGTGACTTGAGTAAGGGTAGAGTCCCTTTCTTAGAATTTCCATTTTGATCTTTTCAAAATTTCTATCTAAGTACGTGTCCTGACTAAGTCCTATAAGACGTCTTGTCCTATCTCTATAAATCTTTATACCAAGGACATATGCTGCATCTCCCAAATCTTTCATAGCGAAACATTTCCCCAACCATTCTTTTACACTTTGTAACGTTGGGATATCATTTCCTATGAGTAGTATATCATCCACATATAATACCAGGAAGACTACAACACTCCCACTGAATTTGATATATATATATCCATGACTCATCTTCGCTTCTAGAAAATCCAAACTGTGTGACTTTCTCATGGAAGCATAGATTCCAGCTACGAGAAGCCTTTTTAAGTCCATAAATGGCCTTTGAAGCTTGCACACTCTTTTAGGATACTTTGCATTTTCAAAACCTTCTGGTTGTGCCATAAACACATCCTCTGTCAGTTTTCTGTTAAGGAAAGCAGTCTTGACATCCATCTGCCATATTTCATAATCATGAAATGCAGTTATGGCAAGCATTATCCTAACTGACTTTATTTTAGCTACTGGTGAGAAGGTTTCCTCATCATCAATCCTGTGGGTTTGAGTATAACCATTCACTACCAACCTAGCTTTATAAGTATGTACTTTCCCATCCATGTCTGTCTTCTTTTTGAAGATCCATTTACATCCCACCGTCTTAAGACCGGGTGTAGTGTCAACTAAATTCCAAACTTGGTTGTCATACATAGACTGAATCTCGCTTTTTATAGCTTCCTTCCACTTAGCAGCCTCAGGGTTTGCCATCGCTTCCTTGTAGTTAGCAGGCTCATCTAATTCACTTAGTGTACTATCACTAATCTTGTCCTCTTCAATATGGAAACCATAGTAGAACTGAGTAGGCTTGCTTACTCTACCAATTGTTCTACGAATGGGTAAGGATATATCATCAGGCTCAACAGGTGTCACCACCTCTTGTTGAGTGTCAGTGTTCATTATAGGTTCTTCATCGGCAGACTCTTAAATTTCTTCAAGATCTATCTTACTCCCATTGTCCTCTTTAGATATCATTTCTCTCTCAAGGAACACTCCTCTTCGAGCTACAAATACCACATTATCCTTGGGTTTGTAAAACAAATATCCAAATGACTCTTCTGGATAACCAATGAAAAGACACCTTTTAGATCTGGCTTCTAGTTTGTCCTGAGCTTCTCATCTAACGAAAACCTCACAACCCTAGATTTTGATGTGGCAAAAAGAAGGACGTTTTCCCTTCCACATCTCAAAAGGTGTCTTCGAAACCTTCTTAGTGGGTACAATATTTAAGATATGGGTGGTTGTCTCTAATGCGTAACCCCAGAAGCTTATTGGAAGTGTTGCTCGACTCATCATAGATCGGACCATGTCTAATAGGGTTCTATTCCTCCTCTCAGCAACTCCATTTAGTTGTGGTATTCTTGGAGGAGTTAAATGTAAAACTATACCACAGTTTTTAAGATGATCAAAAAATTCGATACTAAGGTATTCTCTTCCCCTATCGGATCAGAGTACCTTTATCTTTCTACCCAGTTGGTTCTCTACCTCATTTTGATACCTTTTGAATACTTCAAAGGTACCCGACTTATGTTTAATCAAATAAACATATGCATATCTACTAAAATCATCAGTAAACATAACGTAGTAGCGTTTTCTATCTTTTGTGGCAGATCGAAATGGTCCACACACATTTGTGTGTACTAAGTCCAATAATCCTTCACCTCTTTCACATGATCCTATGAATGGTGATTTAGTCATCTTGCCCAATAAGCAAGACTCGCATACATCATTTGATTTGAAGTCGAATGATTCCAACATTCCATCCTTTTGGAGTTGGGCGATGCGTTTCTTGTTTACATTCCCAAGACGGGAATACCACAATTTTGATTTATCAAGCTCATTAGACGAACCAACATTTAAAATCACGTTGCCATTATGACTAATACATTCAACAGTTTTCATATATGTCTTTGCAATGAGAAGCTTTAAACATAAAACAACCATTTAAATAAACCAAAATATCTCCATTCTCATTATCAAATGAAAATTTATAACCATCCTTAAACAAATCATGAAATGAAATAATGTTTCTTGTCATTTCTAACGAATAACAGTAATTATTTAAATCTATCCTAACTCCAGACTTCAGCATGAGCTCGTAGTTTCCAATCCTTGTCACATGCGTGATTTTCCTATTTCCCATGACTAGTTGAGCTCTCCATGCTTCAACCTCCTACTTTCCTTTAGACCCTGCAAAATAGTGCAAATGTGAGTACCACGCCTTATATTTAAGACCCACGAATCCAAAGTTATAGTATTATGGAGTTCGATCATAAAAAATACCTAAGTGACTACCCTTTTTGACCTTTCCATCTTTGAGGTCCTTCAGATATTTTGGGTAGCTACGCTTCCAATGCCCCTTTGTGTTGCAATAGAAGCACACTGCTTCCTTTGGATTGCTTGTAGGTGCAATATCAGATTCAGCCTTTCTTTTAGACCCACGATTGGACTTTCCTTTTATGGCCTTTCCTTTCCAGTTGGAATGAGAAGTCTTTCTTTTCTTTGCATTGTGACCAACAGTCAACACAAGAGCTTCTGAAGTAGAGGGCACATCAATTTTCTTGATCCCTTGCTCAGCGGTTTGCAAGAAGCTATGGAGTTCCATTATTGAGGTCTCTTTCTCGTTTATTTGATATAAGAGCACAAACTGATTGTAATCAGCTGGCAGACTGGATAGGATTATGTTGATAGAAAGCTCAACATCGAACACCATGTTCAGAGATTCCAATCTATCAAAGTACCCTTTCATCTCTAAGACAAAAGCATAAATAGAGGCTTCAGGTTTCGGTTTGCAAGCCATGAGGGATTTAACAACATCAAGGCGTTCCTTGCTTGACTTTGCCTGAAACATTTCTTTGAGTTGTTGGTTTATTTCATAAGCCCAAGTGTTCTCAAAAGTCTTTTGCAGTTCAGGGTTCATGGAAGATGCCATGATGCATGACACTTTGTTTGTATCATCATAGTGATTTTGGTGAGCTTTAATCTCTTCTTGGGTTGAATCATCATTGATTGTGAGAATTTGCTCATCGAGAACATACTCTTTGTTCTCGTACCTTAGGGTGAACCTAAGGTTTCGCATCCAGTCCATATAGTTAGGACCGGTGAGTCTTTCCCTCCCAAGAACTAAGAGTAATGAGAAGTTTGAGTTATGTGCGGGATTAGGAGCGGGAGGATTGACACCATTTTCAGTAGACATCTATAAGATAAAACAGTTTTAGTTAGCATGAATATACCTTAATTAATTACCCAATTTTAAATTAAGGCTAGGATCCATATTTTAGATTCGTTTATGAAGAGGGTTGCCGTAATCACATCACGAATTTATTTTAGGTAGACAATGTCTTTGTCAATTTCATTCTCTATGAAATTCCTAGTTCTTTTGAGATTCATTGATTTTGATCAATGGCATGTTAATCTCGGATATGCTCATCTACTATTCATGACTGGGATGCCAAGGATCATGAATAAGATGGTAAATTTAACCATGAAAAAACCCGCGTGGTCCCCGGCTCGAGTAAACTCAAGAATCGCGAGTCCCACATCACCTCTCACTTATGTTCACTTATTAATGTGCCGGTAAACCACACGCGCTTCATTAACAGCCCATATGAGAGATGTGCGGTTTTCATGGGTTAGCATACTATTCATATTTTCTATATCTAAAACGGGAATTTTGTTTTAGTACTTTTAAATTAATACTTTTAATCTTGACATCATCCTATCAAAAGTTCTTGGTAGCTCCATCGAACGCACAAAGAAGCAAAGAAGCGGGTCAGCGCGAAGCATATTAAAAACCCAACTTCTTTAGGGAAGCAAAACGACCCGCCTTATACCTCTCTTATAGTTTGTTCACTATGGGTGAGCCGATTTACCAATTGACTAACGATGTATTTAGATTTAATGATACATATACAATATATCAATTATAATATGTATAAGGTTTCTATTAAACATTTTAAAGTTTTGGGTTCTATTTTAAACATTTTAAAATTTTAGGGGTATATTTTAAACAGTTCAAAATATAAGGTTCTAAAATGTAAATTAATATTAACATTCAATGATCACAAGACAATAACATAATATTCAATTATTTATATGTATCACATGTTAACAACTTACTGATAGATCATTAAGTGCTAATAGAATTAGGCTAAGGCTCTGATTACCACTGATGGGTTTTCTATACCCTAACTAGATTAACACGCAGCGGAGATAACAATTAATCTAGGGCAAGAAGGGAACTAAACCCTAAAGGATCTCAACCTAATAATAAAAGCAACTTAAAAGAAATAAATAAATAAATAAGAAAAATACTAACCTTTGAGAAAATCAGATTTCTCACACGCAGACCACCTTGGTCGAACTTGGAGGCAAGTACCCAAACGAGAGTACCTGTAATAGCTCACACCCACGAACCAAAGAGAAAAGAATTCGAACTCCTATGGTCCCGATACACGAAAGACTATTACAAGGAGTAGAAATGAGAAAGAGAGAATGAGCAAATAAAGCCTTGGCATGCCCCTCTATTTATATTGAGAGGGAGGGGGTTGGGATGCCTCTTTGGGGCGATGTGGGATACCCCAAAAACGTCCCATGGGCCCCATTTAGGTCTTCCCGACCCGTTTAAGTCAATACACTTTGTATTAGTTCGTATTCTGCCCAAGCTTTTTTATAATTAGCTTCTAATTAATTTACCAACTATTAATAAATTAATAAACCAATTAATTATGCATATAATATTAATTCTAATTAATAATATTTCTCCTTTATTATTTCTCTTAACAGTTCACTGGGGGCAACCCAAAAAGGACTATACTTTTGACGATAGTCTTACCAATTAGTTATGAACTTGAACACTAAATCCAACACTTACACACTTACATGTTCTTACACTACTAGTTAATATTTAATTCACAAACCCATGCCCTAACATTTAAATTGGATTGAAATCCTATAATAATATCAGAACATGTCCTATTTTAAAACACATACATCAAAATTAAACAATATATCATAATTTAAATCTGTTATGGTATGCTAATAGTTATTACCGGCCCAAACAGTTGAGGGTAATTTCGTTTTTCAAAACCTTTTCTCCTTGTCCATGCAAGACACCTGGGCATCACTTCTGATTCTTTACACCACTAGTGATAACTGTCATCGCCATCTCCACTTGGAGGAGAGAAAACTACTGGTTTTGGTCGGTAGCCATCATAATATAAAGCATCCTTTATTTCATGAAATTCTGTTATATAACGTCAAGAAAGACCGTCATCGCCACTTGGAGGAGAGAAAACTGCTGGTTTTGGTCGGTAGCCATCATAATATAAAGTATCCTTGATAAAACAGTTTATCATAAAAGCTGAAGGTTTCAGATGGATTTTACGATCACATGCTTCGGTATTAAGAGGTTTGTTTTCTTGTTCCAATATCTACTTCATGTTTCTCCCAGTAATCATCTTCCAAGATTGTGATGATTAGTTGTTGTTTTCTGAATAGAAATGAAATGGGTCATTCGAAGTTCATACCCGTAATACTTGGGCGGGGCAGGATCCGGGCTCACGTTGGCGTGATGGTACAGTTGTTACTTTGCAACTGTGTTTCTTTGCAGCCATGGCGGAATTCGGATCTTCTGGGCCCTATTCCATTTACAAATCTGAGCCTAATTATTTATTGTATCAGACTTATGATTTCATAGTTTGCATATGACCGGTCTTCATGGTAATCGAGATAGCGGTTGTTCTTATGTTCCCGTGTTGACGAATGTCACTAAACCGATTACATGGTATTGTTTGATGTTGATGTTCAAGGTGAACAGGACTTACGGTCTGCTTTATTGTTTTGGTTTCAAACTATGATTTTATGAGTTATTGGAATATTCATTTTCACTTTTTTCTTTAAACTGATTGCTCAGGTATCTTTTCTTCATTTTTACTGCAAGCAACGGCAATAACCCGTTCAACAAGATTGTGCTGGTGCGACAGGTTATCGAGTAATATTTACAAAAATTGGCATTCAACAGGTAACACTAACATGTTGCATCAAAACAAAAAATTAAAAAAATATATTGAAGTTATCAAACTTGGACATTTTTTCTCCCAATTTTGCAAAGTACATAGGTTTATCTAACAGCTAAAATCTATACAATGGCTATAAATGTTTATGTTATGGGTAAAAGGTTTCTCCTTTATTCAATTCTAGAAGCGGCAATTTTGGCTCATCTTTTTGGGATGCTGTTTATCATAACGGGTGAGATTAAAATGATCAAACTAACCAAAGAGTGGGTCACATTTGTCGCATTGTTCAAGTGTATTTTTTCTTGCTTACAAGCGTCTCTAAATTGTTTAATTTTGAAAAATTGGATTATCACGGTAGCGTAAGTAGTGACATAGTTTTTCGTGCTCACATTTCAGCATGCTGACTAACTATAAACAAAGGTTGTCGGTCAACCTGACCGCTACTTAAAAGTCCCTGTACCAATCCGATTTTAGTTTGGCCGTTACCCAAGGCACCCATTTTTAGTGGTTTTGATACAAATCGTCAAGTAAAATAGCCATATCATATAAGATGGCAATAAAAAGTACTTCAATTCACTTTTTGTGCTCATTTCACATTCCAATCGTTGAACAAACAAGTGTTGATACATTGTTTAACCACTTTTGGTCATCACTTTTGCAGCGAGGATGCAGAAAAACTTCGAGTCCATACAGTTGCAGAAGCCGTTGATATGAATTTACTAGAAAAGATGGTTGATGGTTCAGGTTCAGGTTAGAATTCAGACGATTCAGGTGAAGGCTCTTTGTAAGGGCTTCATATAATTTGTTTTGCCAGGCTTTTTGTAAAACTATTGAGAGATATCACCCCTTTAGCGGCTTATATTTATTGTAATATGAATACATTAAAAAGTTTATCCTTGCAAAGTTGCGATTTGAATTCTCAGTGAGTGTGCCTTCAATAATAAATCTGTCGATATAGAGAAACCCCCGCCGCAACACGCGGGTCAAACAAATTCACATTGTATCTTAAACGTATCTTTTTTTTCTTTTCTTATATGTTACTTTCATTTTTGCACAAGGTAATTTTTTTACTAATATATAAGACGAAAGTTTTTTTATATATCAAACTTTTCTCACATAGTAGATAAATATGAGCTATTTTTTGTTTAGAAAAATAGATATTAATTAATATTTAAAACAAAAATTCAATTACATCCACTTTGATAATTTAAATATCTCATGAACCGTTAATCGTTAGACAAAAGAAATTATACCGTCATGATCAGAATTTCATAATCTTTTTATATACGGACACTTTAATATACTTTCGAGTTTTTTTTTCGTTTTTTCTCATGTTTTCTTAGTTGTATCAAAATTCGAACTCTAAACATCTGTCCAAAAATTGACATAAGTATTTGTCTATAGAAAAAAACTCTTCCCGTCTTTTGCAATGGAATACATACATTATTGGCTTTTCAATCATATCACACACATTGTATTCGAATTATAGATTACAATAGTTCATTTATGAAACTTCTATAATCACATGTGCAAAATTCACATGTGATTGATATCACGTGTGGCAAAAATCACATGTAATTTTATTAGAATATTTAAATTTAAATTAGAGTTCAATAACATGGGAACAGAAGGGGATGACATCAAAAGTCGGATCGTCGAACGGTCTTATGGTGTAACCCTTGCACTTTTCCGGAATCTATATGTTCTAATTTAGTCCTTTGACTTTCTGACTCTCGTCTTTTCCGTTAGAACAAGTTACCGTGTTGACGGTAGTGAATCTATGTTTATCTTGGTTATCGATCTTTTATTGCTTATGTCAATCCTTTTAGGGATGTTATCTACGTTGATCAAGATTCGGGAGGTTTGCCCCGTAATTAGCTTGAAATATCAAATAAAATTAATCTATGGCAAGAAGGGAACTAAACCCTAAAGGGTCTCATCCTAATAAATAAAAGCAACTTAAAAGAAATAAATAAATAAATAAATAAGAAAAATACTAACCTTTGAGAAAATCGGATTTCTCACACGCATACTACCTTGGTCGAACTTAGAGGCAAGTACCCAAACGAGAGTACCTCTAATAGCTCACACCCACGAACCAAAGAGAAAAGTATTCAAACTCCTAAGGTCCCGATACACGAAAGACTCTTACAAGGAGTGGGAATGAGAAAGAGAGAAATGAGCTAATAAAGCCTTGGCATGTCTCTCTATTTATATTGAGAGGAAGGGGTTTGGGTTTACTCTTTGGGGCGATGTGGGATTCCCACAAAATGTCCCATGACCCCCACTTGGGTCTTCGCGACCCGTTTAACTCAATACACTTTGTATTAGTTGTATTCTGCCAATGCTTCTTTATAATTAGCTTCTAATTAATTTACCAACTATTAATAAATTAATAAACCAATTAATTATACATATAATATTAATTCTAATTATTATTATCTCTTCTTTATTATTTCTTTTAATGGTTCACTGAGGGCAACCCAAAAAGAACTCTACTTTTGATGACAGTCTTACCAATTAGTTATGAACTTGGACACTAAATCCAACAACATAGTCATATGATTTTCTACACCAGTTCTCATCTAGCTCTTTCAAAGTCGGTCGAAGCTTAGTAATTGGATTTGAATCCTATAATAATATCAGAACATGTTCGTAGTTAAAACACATACATCAAAATTAAACAATATATCATAATTTAAATTTGTTATGGTATGCTAATGGTTATTACCGGCCCAAACAGTTGAGGGTAATTTCGTTTTTCAAAACCTTTTCTCCTTTTCCATGCAAGACACCTGGGCATCACTTCTGATTCTTTACACCACCAGTGATAACTGTTGGGAACGATTCCAATATCAAGACCTATAAATCTTGTCAGTTATACAAATAAATGAGACGTCTATATAAATTTAAGGTACTTAACAAGTACTTGCCTTGAATGCCCAAGGAAAACCGTAGATGGAGTACGTTTGTAATTTAGATGGATTCTTTTTCTTAAAGTTGATGTGAGTGCCTCTGTGATTGTCAATCAAATTCACAGCCTTCTTATAAAATTCTTCCTAATAGTATTCACCCCAAGAAAAATCGTCCCAAGCTGCTAGATCCTCTACCGGCCTCAGCATACTATTCTTGACAACCTTTTATCCTCTTGCCCCATAAAAACCTGTTCCAACATATACAACAAACAAACATGCGTGGAATCCTCAATACATAAGTTTTTCCACTTTTCATCGTCCCAAATCAATTATCTTAAGTCTAGGATTGTCACACTGTGTGTATCACGTTTGTCGCTTGGCCGGGCTGCATTACCTTGTGCAACTATATGTTTTGCAGGTTTAACTTTTGCAGCTGTACCATTTGCAGCTTTACCCTCTACAACTTTACATCGTGCAGCTTTACCCAAACTAGCCTTATATTCCAGTTTACCTTGCGCAGCATTACCCAAACTAGCCTTATTTTCTAGTTTTTTTGCTTTGTCCGGAAATACACGTCTAAGAAAAGGAGGAATGTCGTCATCTATATATTCAGGGAAAACAACTTTCCCGCAAGCGAAACCGGTCAACAAGCAAAACTCTGACCTTCCGAACAATAAAGTATCACCAGCAATGTCAAATACGAGATTTGAATCAATACTCTCACTGAGGTCGGGCCTTTGATGGTGAAGAACATAGTTCAGCAAATGGTTATCATTTTCGTCCATATCGAGATCTAAATACTTTCCAAATACAATGTCTTTAAAAAGCTTCATTCACCTATTGGACTTAGATAACCTTTCTTTAATTAACGGAATCGTATGCAGTTTCGACCGTATGGTAACTTTGCAGTTATACTGCTGCATTAACAAATAAAAATTACACATTACAAATCAATTACCTACTTAAGAGTTAACATAATCATCTATATATAATAAAAATGGCAGGAATATAAGGTTATTGGGATAAAATACAACAAAAAGGGGATCAAAGGTAACTTACACAAAAACAGAAACCAATGTACACAAATAACCTGACAAATTAAACCCCAAATAAATTATTTAATTAAACCCAAATCAATTTAAACATTATTAAATTAACTCAAAAACAATAAACAATAGTGGGAAAACCCTTGAGATACATTACCTTACTCAGTTCTACCGTAAAAGACATAATGACGTGTGTCTGTGACTATGTATTTGGGTTTGTGTTTGAAATAGGCTAGTGTGTGGGGTAGTTGTAGTCACCCCTTTTGGTTAACCTACTTAGGAACTCGTGCTGGGCAATAACAAAAAATAAAGGGAAAATTCTGAAAAGTCAGGGATAAAAAAGAAAAGTCGTGGATCGAAAAAAGAAAAGCCGCAATAATAAATCTTTGTTTTTTTGGATAAATAAATAAAGAAAATTTATAAAACGGACCCTGAACTTTTAATTATTTACGACTTTTTTATATAGTAAACTTTATTTATAAAATATATACCACATATCTACGGACTCATTCAGATAAAAAAATACTAGCAGAAAGATCTTTGAATTGCAAACAAAACGAGCCCAATATTGCAATGCTTCCGACATACGCATGATTTTATAAAAAAAATGTTGAAGTTTAATATAGATAGAATTTTTTTTTACAAAACGTACCCCCAACTTTTAACTATTTACGACTTTCTTATATAACAAACTGTATTTATCAAATATATAACACATATCTACCGATTCGTTCAAATAAAAAAATACTCGCGGAAAGATCTTTGAATTGCGAACAAAACGAGCCAAATATTGCAATGCTTGTGATATACGTACGATTTTACAAAAAATTAAGAAGTTTACCATATATATATTTAAAAAAAATATACTTCCAACCACAAAAACAAAAGCGAAAGAAAAAAAAACCTACAAGATACATCTTTCTAAAAAAAACTCCGCCACGCAACAATGCGCGAGCAACTATGCTTGTTTACCTTCACTCCACTTAATTTCCCATTCCATGTGTTTACGTATTACTCGATAAATGGGCTGTCATTTTACATTTACGAATAGTAGAATACCATGTTTCCAAATGAACTGGGTTTCTTTTTTATTTGAATCTTACCTGCATCAAAATTTTAAAGAACTTTGTGTTTGTCTAACTAAAAGAGAAAGGTAAGAACGTAAAATAACATGTTAAATATTATTATTAAAGATACTTATTTTAAGATGATGTTAATGTGTTTTTGGATATATAAGTGTATTTTAAAATTTTGAAAGGATATTTACGTAATTATGAAATTTAAAATGATATTGATGTAATTTTAAAATTTTGCAAGGATATAGCAACAAGATTCTACTACCTCGGAATGTGTATTCTACTACATCCATACATATATCATGTTATGCGTCTATACATCGACCTTTGTTATCTAATCAACGATCAGGACTAAAGACTTTCAAGTCAAAGTCTCATAATGTGTATTCTACTACATTAGAATGTGTATCCTACTACATCCAAACAACCCGTTAAAATCACCTTCTTAGCACAAAATTGAAGCAAAAAAATAACTTTACAAAAATTCAGCAATGAAAAGCCAAAATACTTAGTCACAAAGTAAGCCGAAATATCATTGGGCCTTGTTGGGCTTTTTGGTCCACTAAGCCCAACCAAATATACCAAATATGCCAAATACATCAAGCCCAACCTTAAGTCCAATAAGCTATATAATAAGCGAATAAGCATATTTAGTATCAATATGCTAGAATATAAGCCACAAAATAAGCCGAGACCAATAAGGGGTCGAAATAAGCTACGACTTATTCCTCCTTGTTGGTTCGAGACAAGCTTAAAATAAGTTATGATGAGCTTAAAATAAGCTAATAAGCTTAACACCCCTTTTTAGTTCAAAAATAAGTCACAAATATGCTAAGAAAATAAGCCGAAAGTTAGAAATAAGGCAAAATGCTATTCCTTTTATTTCTCCTTTATGCCGAACCATAATAAGCCTTAATAAGCACTTGTGTGCTTATTAATAAGCCAAAAAAAGCTATAAGCATTTTTGACACAATATTTTATTTCACCAACACAACCATAATATTACAATGATACTTTCCTTATGCTTTCTTTTTATTATTTTCGAACCAAGATTGCACCTTTTAGTGTCTTTGTGGTTTTTAAAACTTAGACTTTTATAAAATAAGTGTACAACTAGTGTTTATGCATGATAATAAGCCCAAAAGTACAAAAAAATAAGAAAATGAAGACTTGCAAATAAGGGTTTTAGGAGGAGATTAAAGCTAACCAAACAACCTACGCGTTGTTTTATTTACCCAACGATCACTAGAACCGAACGTGTCTAAGCTTCCATAGTTGAGACAAGATAAAAAAATTTATGGTTTTGGGTGTGCGTGTGTAGTCGGTCGAACAAGGGAGAAAGGAGAAGAGAGGGTTTTTGATGTGTGTATTTTTGGTGATGTTGTGTGTGAGTTTGAAATGAATATGGACAATTTCAAGGACCATATGGGATCCATAATTTTTGCTATGGTGTTCCTTGGGGCCGGTTATGGTACAAAGGAAAAAGGGGTATCCCAAGCTTTTTATAAATTCAAATTTCGTGTAGTTTCTTGTTATGTTAGTTGAAAACGTAAACCCATCTTTCTCGTTTTAAGCAAGGTCCTTGTAAAT
This sequence comes from Tanacetum coccineum, assembly GCA_026074375.1. Lineage (NCBI taxonomy): Eukaryota > Viridiplantae > Streptophyta > Magnoliopsida > Asterales > Asteraceae > Tanacetum > Tanacetum coccineum. Next base: position 708 of record BQNB010148043.1, on the reverse strand, counting down.
CCTGAAATGTTTTATAAAAGGTAAGTTTATAAGGGTATAATAAAGTAATCTAAATGAAATTTTAACTATTGTCGTGCCGGTACGCGTTGTGTGACGTTTTTCGTTGCGCACGAAAAGATTTCCCGGTAAATGACCAATGCAAACGTAAATGCTTAGAAAATGATAATTTGAAATAAAAATGATTTATTATTATAGAAAATTGTTGGTTGACAGCCGGTTTGTAAAAGTAAAAAAAGTCAAAATCTGAGTTGAGCTATAGAAATTCAATGAGATAGTAATATAAAAATATAAAGTCATAGTATGAGTAGGGATCCAGTGAGAAGTAAATTAAAGTAAGAAGTGATAAGAAGTGACTAAAACCACACATTTGAGATACAACGACTTGCATTAGATGCATTTATATTCATTTAGATACACCATTTTAAGTTTTGAAAGTTAATTTGCTGTGTAGATGGTGCTAATTGATTTTCATGATTTTGGCCCATGCAGAGGAACAAAAAACAAAAGAAATCATGAAATGCATCTAATATACGTATATGCATCTAATTAAAAGCTAAAATGTGTTTTCACTAAATTTGGACATAAATAATTATTAGTAAATATAATTATTAAATGTAAGGTCAGGTCGAGCCTGATATGTCCAAAATAGAGTTAGTGTGAATGAGATATCGAGTCTCAAAGAAAGTATTTGGAATGGAGGAAAAATGA
>BQNB010148042.1:0-16355 GCA_026074375.1 Tanacetum coccineum | reverse complement strand
CTAGACCATAATGAGGTTAATTTATAGACAAAAGTCGTATGATAAGAGGTGAAATAAATCCCTATGCAATCATGTATCTACAACACTCGCTTTTAGTGTTGAGATCCCCAAAGTATCCCAAGAGCAAGAAAAATGTACTCAAGGAAGAAGAAGTTTTGTGCGAGCCTTAGTTATCGCAGTATTGTTAAAAAGAGAGAGAGAAAAAAATAATAAAGTTTGAAGTATAAGGCAAAGTTCTGGCACATGGAATCAAGTTATGCTGCTCACCTCTATCGTTATCACGTTTTGCCTCTTTGAGATTTTTGTCTAGGTGCTCACGCCGCAATGGGCATGTTTATGTGTCTAGTACAAGCATATGGTAGCGACCTAGATTATGTCTGTGCAATTGAGTGACTTCACAAATATAAAACCCTATCTGAGTGACTCGTGTGAATTAAAAAACAAACACTTTCTCTATGTAAGGTGCTCTGTCATATGTCAATGCCTGAAAAGTTATAAAACTGATAAACACTTGTTAATGCTAAAATGATTTTTTTTGCCACGTCACGATAAATGATATTGTTTTATCGCTTTAATTGCTTGAGGGCAAGCAATAGCTAAGTGTGGAGGGATTTGATAACGCCTAAATTATACATGTTTTTGGCGGCGTTATTTGCACTCATTTGATCATTTCTCGTGAACTTTTAGTACTTAATCAAGTATATTTGCTATTATATGTTTTAGATATGTGTCGTGGAAGAAAACGAAAGAATACACGAAGATAAGAAGCTTAAACGAAGAAGTAAACTCAAGATAAAGATCCCCCGACTCCTGTCTACTGTTTTGGCCATAACTGGAGCATACGAACTCGGATTGAGTTGATTCAAGCGGCCACGCGAAGAGAATTCAGTTGTCTACAACCATATAAAAGACTAAGTGCTGAAAGTACTAAATGTGCAGCGCACTTCTAAAAAAGTGCGGCGCACTTCTGTTCGAATTTAAGAGAATTTAATGCCATTTAATGAAGACAACATTTACACCTCAAGTGCGCCGCACTTATTTGTAAGTAATAAGTTTATGCGGCGCACTTTGGCCCCCGAACATCCTATAAATACCCTTGTTGGCTCCCTCATTTCACACAATCTCACCCTCAAACCCCCAATTCGTTTGGAACCATTAGAATAAGTGTTTTTGGTGATCTTGGCTTGACAAACCAAGAAACCAAACACCCCTTCAAACCACCATCACCACCACCACCACTCTCAACCACGTTTTCTAAAGATTCACCACCATCCTCATACCTCATCCATCCGTTTCCAGAACCTAACAACCCATATACTTGGAGAATCAACCATAATTCTTCAAGTACTCATTATAAAACCCATTGCCAAACACCCCTTTTTCGTCTACTATTGTTGTTGTCGTTGAATTCCCAGGAGATTGGTGATATATTCCGGTTGGTTACAGAATTATAGGGTGTATGCTTGATATTGGAATCATTGGTTGATGTTGGTATTGGTTGTTGAGTCGAATATTTGGTTATTCGATCTTTTGTTCTCATACTACTATTTAGTTATAACGTATCATTGGTACATTCTTATTTTTATTTATGATGAAATATTATGAGTTTATCATTTATAGTATGGTTGTGATAAATATGAACATGGAGTAGTCATCTTGTGTTTGTTTGGGCATAAAGTGATCTTTGATATGGAGCGTTTGGATATGTGTTTATTAAATTAGTAAAACATATTTTATATAAGAAAATAGGCCGAAAGGTTTCTTTATACAAGTGTTCTATCAATCCATCTAATATATTGATTATAATAACTTATAAAGGCCGAAAGGATTTGTTGTTATTAATCAATATAATCACTACGTTATCATTTAAAGTCCATGGATTTATTTAACTTATGATACTCATTTTCTATATTATAAAAGTTATTCCAAACACATCATTTTCTAAAGTGATCATTGACTAAAACAAAAACATACATTATATCATTTAATTGAATATCTTTTAATCACTTTCTTTACAAATTTGATTTATGCAAGATTGGGGTTAATTTGATTTCGTGGACAACTCATTTTAGCCTTAGCACCTTATATTACCAAACTATGAAAACTTTAATTCCTGTTGGACGACCTGACTTCCCTAAGGCATATACTATACACGATATAACGGGTTAATACTTCCTGAGTGTTGTGTTTTTAGTAAAAATCGGTTATTTTTCTAGTATTATAAATTTAAAGATTGCAAAAACACAACATCATTGACTCTTACCCGAATAGGGATAACTAGTCCCAATAGATCTATTTATTTACTCACGCTTACTTAACCAGCCAGTCGATTAAAGGTAATTAACGGTTCATGATATTTCAGGCAATAGTGGTCTAAACGCTACTTAGGCAACACGTAAACAGAGAAATCTCACATATAGTACTTGTGTCCAGTTTTAAAAACAAGCAATGTTTCTCACCCCAAGCTATAAAACATTTATTCAAAACGAGTAAAATGTGGGGCTATGAAATCACCTCGATTGGTGGATTGAAAGTAGTGAATAGTATAGAATAAGGTTTCTCATGGTTAACGAACAAACGGTTCACGAAACTCGACCTATTACGTTAGGTTTTTGAATTTGTATCGGTAGTATAGTAGTAAAGAATGATGGATAATGCAAAACGTATTTACTTAGTGTATTTATGTTTAATGTATTCAAAAAAATTAACCTTTGTGGACCGTTTAGTAGTTGATGTGTTTTTTGGAGGTAAAACGAAAGGTAATAATCGTATGTATTAATTACTATATATTAATAATACGTATATATATATATATATATATATATATATATATATATATATATATATATATATATATATATATATTATTTAATATATATCTATACTAAGCTTCATAACGCCCGCGGATGGGCGGGCTACGTGTCATGAGTTTAGTTAATTAATAACGAAAGAGCATGTATATAAATTATTAAGTATACATTCGTATAAATTGCCGATATGAGAAAAATCAAATGTGATACTGATTTATGAAATATATCTACTAACAGATATTGTAGATTCAAAGACTCTAATTTAAGAGCTTTGTAAAACCTATGAAAAGTGTTAACTTTCCACAATTTTGCATATTACTTGATGTATTACATTTATGAAAGAAATTATTCAAATAATCACTTAACCAAAAACATTTTATATCACTCTTTCTCTCAACCCAAACCCACGCTAAAATTGCAAAAAAAACATATCATACATCTTTTTCTACAACTCATACAAGCTTTCATACACTATATCTAAGATACCTCAAGATGGTTTAAGGGTTTGATCAAGCCTTTACAAGTAGTTATCAAGAAAAGGAAGCTAGGGTTTATATTTGGAAAACTAGGGTTTTCTGTTTGGGCAAGGCTTGGTTTAAAATCTAAACAAGGTTTTTAGATTGTATTTTCTAATCATTTCATACATCACTTTTGAGGTTATATATATATCCTTCTTGTCTTTACTTTTATCATTTTTATGAGTATATATGTCTATATAGTTAAGTCACCATTTAGGGTTTTAAGCATGTTAAATGGATAACCTACTTGTGATTATGATTTTTAACACTTTTTCATATGAACTTGTGATCTTGGACTAATGGACAAATTATGGATCTTGGACTATATAATATATATGACATAAGTATATTATAAGTTATAAAGAAATTGTGGTATTTTAAATTGTTAAAAAGTATGTATAAAACAAGTATATAATTAATTATATAAAAGACACAAAAGGGGCTGTTTGGATTCGAAATCAAAACAGTAGGGTTTTCATTATTATAAAATACTACGCCTCAGGACGATTCCAAAATGATAAGAAACTCGAAAAAAAAAAAAGGATTATTTAACGAAAAAGATACGCTTAATTTGAGTTATAGTATAATTAAAAGGATTTATAAATAACTTTTCTAAATATTATACAAAACAGAAAAGTTGTCGGGTAGTTTTAAAAGATTATACATATTTTTAGGATTCCAAAAACAATTAAGAAACGTAATTTTTTTTTGATTAAAAACCGAAGATAAGAAGAGAATAGAAAAGAATAGAAGTTATGATTACGCAATAGTTATTACTTAAAATGTGTATGAAATATTTTTATAAAATATTTTTATTATAAAAGTTATTTCATGACAGGAAACATTAATTTTTGTTAAACTTCATAAATAAATAGGAACTTTCAATTACGAGAACCCAGTGCTCGAAAGGGAATTACTAAAAACGGAGCTACTAACGATTAAAATACGACGTATACGTAATCGAGGTTATAAAAGTAATTTTTTAAACTATGATACAGTAAAAAATTACTGTTCGTCCAGCGACCACATTATTAAAGATGTGTTGTGTTAATTTTGATAAACAAAGGACGTGGTGAAGGAATCGCTTAAAATCGGGATTTTTAAAACGAAACGAGTATATTGCATTTAGGGTATTACGGACAATTTTAAATTTATAAAAGTAAATTTTATATTAACATCATGAACAGTAAAAGTACTGTTCATCAGAAGGTTTTAAAATATAAAAATATAATATTTTTATACATCATCTCAATACGAAGACGTGGACGTAAGAAACGTGAGAAACGGGTTTAAAACGGGAAAGTTATGCTAGTTTTACTAAACGATAATTTAAAATAGTTTTCACTATTAACAAACGATTTCTAAATTACAAATAGACGGTGATGAAGCTATATAGAATTATATGTGGTTATCAAAGTACTATATTACTAGGGAGTTTCATAATGAGCCTCTTCGGGCCAGGCTGGCGTATAGACGAGTTGTTGGATTACATTTTTAAGTGTCTAGCATCCTCATTACGTCACTACACGTCCTCTTAAATTATGATAGCACGAACGATAGTATCGATGTAACTATCATAGACTTGTATATGCTGTTGTTAATAAAGCGATTGTGTTATACGACCTTAAATTAAATAGGTTGCTCTGTCGATTTGGTGACGCATTATTTGTTTTTTTGATATTTGGATTATCAGTAACTCAAGGTGAGTTCATAGCCCACATTTTTACGATTTCAATGATTTATAACTTTGGGGTGGAAACATGCTTTGTTTTATAAATTGGACGCAAGTGTATATTTTATATTGATTACGTGTTTTCCTAAGTAGCGATAACCCAAGTTGAGCCCATTATCATGAACTGTCAATTGCATAGATGTAGTTGTGAATTACATTATGTGAGCGCGAATGTTATGAATAGATCTATTTAGGATTGACCTCCCCGTTCGGGTGATTAGCTATCACCGGGAACGAACGTTATAGCATGTCGGATTTGGGATGTTTAGGGTTGAACATCTGATCGGGCAGAATAGCAATATTTATTATTGCGAATATAATTCTTGAGCTTCAGTGTCATGAGCTTAGGAAAACGTAATTGGATTTTGTGATGTGTGCATCTGTTGAATTATCAAGGGGAAGTCTTGGGTCCTGCATATTTTAATTTAATAACCTATGAATTCACCTAACATTTTTGTTTGACGTTTTTTTTTAAAGATATGTTTTCAGGGGTCAATAGGACGACTTGGTGCCTGGGATACATTGTGGTTGTGATTTGGTTATCATGCATTAAAGATTTTGTAGTGTTACAATTTTGTATAACTGTTATGGGATAGAAATCTTTTGTATTTTTGAACAACGTTTGACAAGTTGAAGTTCGGCTTATGTAAACACATACTTTTGTTAATTCTAAGTATCAGTTTTTTTAAACGACTTTGTGGTCGTTCTATAATTCTTTCTTGTGTTTATTGATTATGAAGTAAACACGCCCAGGTCCTTATTAGCTGGACCCCAATTTGGGGTTTTGTTACAGATTGGTATCAAGAGCCAAGGTTATAGAGAACCAGGTCAAATGTTTTGCTGGACTATAACCGTTTTTTAAACATTGCATTCATAAAAAGGGGGGGTTTTGACAGGTACACACACTAGTTGTTGAATTAGTTAGTTGGACTAGATGTATTCATAAATGATATACGTGGTTATAATATATTGCGTATATTACAATAAGAGCCTTATATAATATACTCATATAAGTTATTTATGCTGGTCTGTAGTCCTCATGTACAGCTATTCCGCAGTTCCCTATACTTTCTGTTTCACTATGAGCACGATCATGGAGTTATCCCATCTGAAGGATCCTTATGAGGAGGCTTGTCGATCAGTTCGATGGAGCAGGCACTACGTTCTACAGAGTATGTACTGATTCTTATTAGAAGTGGAGGATCATGTAACCTTGTACAGTCCTGGCACCCTGAGGACTTTGTGCCAACTAAGGAATGAGGCACCTTATAGAGGGCATACAATACTGAGTGTTGCTTCTGGCACCTCCACCACCACTCCTTTTTTTCACCATTAATTTACGACCCACGTACTAGAGCAGCATGGCTCAGATTTTGTGAGATGCAGCAGTCAATCAACCTCTAATCCATATTTCCATCAGGGAAACCCACCTTGTTACCTATTACCAACTACATGCAACATCCACTAACAGAAGAAGCTATTATTACTATGGCTGACACGGCGGGGCCACGGCCTTTCGGGGACAGGGGGGGGTGGGGCTACTACTTACTACTCCCAGACCGGAGCGTGTGATGTGTGGAAGAGTTTATTGTTACTTGCTGGCTGCGAGACAGCCAGGACCCACTATTGCCCGTATGGTCGATTGCAGTTCTGTAGACACTGTAGAGACCAAGGTCTGAAATACTAAGAGGAGGATGATGGCCGCCTTAGAGGTGGTCAACTTGAGGGTCAGTTACCAGGTAGATGTTCGCAGTAGAGAGAGTTCGGAGTTTTACTCACGACATCACGATGCCCAGAAGGATCGTGCAGCTGTGAGAGCTGAGAATTTGAAGGTATTGAGGGCGAGAGAGATTGCTTAGAGCAGATGTATGGAGACCCGTCAGGCCTTGGGTAGGTTGAGCTTACAGCAGGGCATTTAGAGGTACGGGTTACAGTTGTTAGAGGACTCAGGCGCGTCGCCAACAAGTGGCAGGTAGGTCGCGGATTGTCGTGCGACGAGGCATTTCATGCGTATTCAGGTTTGGAGGTTGGAGCAGCGATGGACACATTAGAGTATACTGGTTCAGTAGTGCCTAGGTTCTTTCTACCCCATAATTGTAGCTTTACTATATAGCATGCTAAGTTTTATGGGTTACTCCAGCTAGCAGGCGGTATAGATCTGCTTGTTTTGTTAAGCTATTCGGTTATGGATCTTTTGTTCCCTTGTGGGTTTAGCATGTTGTCATTGCTACTAAGTTTTAGGGTAACCTACCGGCTAGTAAGGCTCTAGGTTGATTTTTTTTATTTTGTAACGTAGAGAGTAGGGAATATGTGTACCAAACAACGTAATTCATGTTTTTTTCCAAATTATATATGGATTGGATGTATTTTGTTATGTCGTTCTTGTGTTGGTTGTATGTTTCATGTGTTGATGTGTTTATTTTTTTTTATGGTGCATATGTTATGTCACGTTTTGATTGTATTAAAAAACAGGTATTGTATTTTATGGTGATTGAAGAAAATGGACACCAAAATAAACTACCAAGGTCAACACATTGTCACACCAGCCACCAATAACAACACCACAACTGTTACTGCTAGGCGCAAAATTCAGGCCTTAATAGGACAAAGGAGTTGTACTGAATGGAATGAAGTAGAAGCAGTAGAGTTAGGAAAGCGCTACGATAGCAATGGTTTCAAGACCCAAGGCCAACACAAGCTTATTCGCAAAAAATGGCACTTTCTTGGAATAATTCTGAAATGCTAACCTTTAGGACTTTTTAAAGGCACTTAAGGGAGTCATCGGACTTACTCCCATGTTTGTGAAATGGATTCTGTGTTTAGCTTTAGCCAAGCAATTGCAGCATCTTGTTCAAGTTAAATTGCGACTTGACTTTACAAGATGATGCTCTTTAATGGTGGAGATCCCATGTTAAGACAATACTCCCGAAGCAGCTCATGCCTGCCAATGGGCAACATGAAGAAAATAATGAACTGATAAATACTGTACGAGGGGGTAAGGAATCAAGAAGATTGAGACTGAGATGTGGAATCTTAAGGTTAAGGGCACCGATGTGGTTACATATAATCGATGATTTCAGCAACTAGCACTGATGTGTGCCAGGATGTTCCTCGAAGAGGTAGACAAGATTGAAAAGTATATCGGTGGCTTGCCCGATATGATAACTAGGAGCGTTAACAGGCATCAAAGCCAAAAACCATGCAAAGAGGCTATCGAGTTTAACAATGAGTTGATGGATGAGAAGACCCATTGCCTATGACTGAAACGTCAGGACAGAAACAGAAAAGAAAGAAAGTATGATGATCTTTCCAAGAACAATCAAAACCAACAACAGCAGAATAAGAGGCAGAACACAGGCCAGGCCTACACTGCAGGCAATAGTGACAAGAAACCATACGTGGGTCTAAACCTCTGTGTTCCAAGTGTGATTACAATCATGAAGGTCCTTGTCCACCTAGGTGCAATAACTGCAAAAAGGTTGGCCATCTGGCCAAGGATTGTAGAAGCCGACCTGCAAATAACAACAACCGCAACAACAACAACAATAATCAGAAGGGAAATGGTTGCTATGAGTGCGGAGCTCAAGGTCACTTAAAGAGAAACTGCACCAAAACTTACAACAATGAACGTGGTATCAAGCTGGGATTGACAGGGCTCCAGCGAAGGTTGTATGTGGTTGGGAAAATGCGGGGGCAAACCCAGACAAAGTCGTTTTGCCGGGTACGGTCCTTATTATACAACCGCTATGCTTATATTCTTATTTGTTACGGGTACCGATCAGAGTTTTGTTTGTCTATGCAATTAGCTCCCAAAATTGGACATCACTGCCATCTACCTAGAGCCACTATTATGACTGTCTGAACTAGCTTGACGGGAGAAGGAATATATTGGGTTAAAAACTATCCTTGTGGTTGCACATTAAATTTCCTAACACCCATTCAAATAAAATTAATGCCTGTAGAACTTGGTAGTTTCGTGTATAAATCGGTTTTGGGTTTGGTTTTGGCGAAGTACCAAGCGGTCATTGTGTGTGTCCGGATGGATTGTTCGCATTCCTAGGGATATGATACTTAATCTACACGATGATGGAAGTAACAAGGAAATGTGACAGATTAAACATCATTTCGTGCACCTTAAAACGCTGAAGAAGAAGTACAAAACATGCAAAAGGATCTTCCTATCTTTTTGGCACATGTAACTACCAAGGAGGGTGAGACTCAAGTCGGAGAAGAAGCGACTTGAGGACATGTCAATAGTTCAAGTCTTTTCTTGAAAGTATTTCTGGAGGACTTGCCGGGCTTCCTCTGACTCTGACAAGTGATGTTTCAAATCTGATTTGGTACTGGCATGCCTGTTGCACTGGGCACCTTATCGATTGGCACTTTTCGAAATGAAAGAGTTATCGCAGCAAACTGAAGAGCTCTTATATCATTTTTGTCCGGACTAAGGCTTTATAGACGTAACTGGTTTCCTCCACCTTGGGCGAGCTCTTGGTCCTTGTTTGTCAAGAAGAGGATGGATCAACTTACGGATGACATTGACTATCCGGAAATTAAACAATATGACAGTAAAGAATAACGTTAATCCACTCCCTAGAATTGATGATTTATTTGATGAGCTTCAAGGGTCGAGCGTCTACTCGAAGATCGACCTAAGGTCAGGTTATCACCAACTGAGGGTTCGAGAAGAAGACATTCCGAAGACTTCTTTCAGAACTCGTTACGGCCATTATGAATTTCAAGTTATGCCACTTTCGTTTGGTTTGTCAAAAATAAAAAAGCACTTGCAGTATTCATGGACATTATGAATCGGGGTGTAGAAACTATTTGGATTAATTGTAATTGTCCTCTTTCATTGATCGATATTCTGATTATTCGAAGAACAAGCGCAAGAACACGAAAGATGCACCTTAGCTTAATCTTAGAGATGCCTTAAGAAAGAAGAGTTGAAGCCAAATTTTCCAAGTGTGAATTTTGAGATTCCCAAAGTACAGTTCCCTCGGTAAAGAGATTAATAGTGGAAGGAATTCATGTGGATCCAGCCAAGATTGAATCCATTAAAGATTTTGGGGACATCTCCTAAGTCACCAACGGAGATTCGTCAATTTTTAGGTCTTGTTGGGTATTATCGAAGATTCATTGACAGGGTTTCAAAGATCGAACAAAACCAATGACTCTAAGCAATACTCAAAAGATGGTTCAAGTTTTGTTTGGGGCGACAAACAAGAAGCATCTTTTCAACCTGGTTTGAAGCAGAAGTTGTGACTGATGCACCAATTCCGTGCCTTACCTGAGGAAGCGTAAGATTTTCATCGCATTACTGTGTCGCTTCAAGAAGGGGTTTGGGCGCTGTGTTTGTTGATGCAAAGATAATAGGAGATTGTTAGCATCACGCCAGTCTGAAAAATTATGAGAAGAAAGAAAACTATACGATCATGTTTCGGAACTTGGAGCAGTAGTGTTTCGCTCTAAAGATTAGAGGCCCCTATCAGTACGGTAACCAAGTGTACAGTGTTCCATGATCATAAGAGCCTTACAAACTACTTGATAGAAGGAACTAAAAACATAAGGACAAGCCCGATGGTTAGAGTTGCTTGTGATTACGATTGCTGTTATTCGTTATCACCCGGGGGAAAGCCAATGGTGTTGTGATGCTTTGAGCAGGAAAAGAATGAGACCGCCGTTAAGTGTTCGAGCCTTAGTATGAATATTAGTTTGGATCTTCCCAAAACAATCTTGACATGCTCAGATTGAAGCACGGAAACCAGAAGAACATCAACGAATGAAGATGTTGGAGGAAAAATGTTGGTTGAACAACGCTTAAAAATCCAGAGGCGATTAGGACGGAAATGTTGCGATCCCCGTTGCAGATGGAACCCTATGCCTCAAGGGCAGAAGTTGGTTACCATTGTTTATGGCGATTTTAGACTGTGATTATGCACACGAGTCCCACAGTCAAAATACTATATTAATTTCGGGTTCACGACAAGAAGTACCTAGATATGAAGATGCTTTATTGGTGGTCCAATATGAAAAGCCGACATCGCCACTTTGTTAGCAAAGTGTTTGACCTGTGCTAAAGGTCATGGCCTGAACATCAAAGACATCCTGGATCTTTAGTTGTAACCCAAGATACCTGAATGGAAGTGGGACACCATCACTATGGATTTTGTTACGAAGCTTCCTAAGACGTCGCAAGGCTACGACACCATTTGGGAGATTGTTGACCGACTCACTAAGTCTGCGATCTTCACACCGATGAGAGAGACTGATCCGATGGATAAACTTGCAAGAATGTACCTAAAGGAGGTGGTCACGAGGCATATAATACCTCTCTTAATTATTTGTGATCGTGACCCTAGGTTCGCATCAAATTTCTGGAGGTCATTTCAGAATGCTTTAGGTACTAGTTTGGATATAAGCACTGCGTACCATCCACAAACCGACGGGCAAAGTGAGAGAACCATTCAAACTCTCGAGGATATGATGCGTGCTTGTGCGATCGATTTTGGAAAGGGTTGGGTTAAACCATTGCCATCAGTCGATGTGGATAAACTTGCAAGATTGTACCTAAAGGAGGTAGTCACGAGGCATGGAATACCCGTCTCAATCATTTGTGATCATGACCCAAGATTCGCATCAAATTTCTAGAGGTCACTTCAGAACGCATACTCGGTCCAGAACTAATCCAAGAGACCACTGAGAAAATCATCCAGATCAAGCAGAGAATGCAAGCTGCTCGTGATCGACAAAAGAGTTACGCGGATCTGAAGCGTAAGCCAATGGAATTCCAAGTCGGGGATAAAGTCATGCTTAAAGTATCACCTTGGAAAGGGGTTGTACGTTTTGGCAAACGGGGGAAGTTAAACCCTAGGTATGTTGGACCTTTTAAGGTGATAGAAAGGGTTGGAGAAGTTGCTTACAAGCTTGAACTTCCTGAAGAGCTGAGCAGAGTTCATAATACATTCCATGTGTCCAACCTGAAAAAGTGTCATGCCGACGAACCATTAGCCGTTCCGTTAGATGGACTTCATCTCGATGACAAGCTTCATTTTGTTGAGGAACCATTAGAAATAGTGGGCCGTGAAGTTAAACGGTTGAAGCGAAGCCGAATCCCATTAGTCAAGGTTCGATGGAACTCCAAGAGAGGTCCTGAGTTCACGTGGGAACGTGAAGACCAATTCGAGAAGAAATACCCACACCTCTTCACCAAGACCACACCGTCGTCAAGTGCTGCATCGTGAGCCTTGAGGACAAGGCTCGTTTAACGGGGGAAGTCTATAACACCCTGTGTTTTCAAGTCATTGACGACGTCGATAAATCCACAATGTACCTTTTGTATTGTACGCGTTTGCTTTAAATCGTAAATGTTAAGCTAAATCGCGTACGCCAAATATTATCGTTTAATGTAAACAGGCATCAAACAATTAAATGTTTACATCAAGCAAGGGTTATGTAATTATTTTGAGAATAATTATTAACTTTGTTCATATTATTTTTATCGGATACGTAAAGTGTATACGTTTCGCGATAAATTGCGTTTAGGCACTCCCGGAACCACCAAAATAATTCTACGCTTCAACAAATACCCACATTTATACCCAATACATAAAAAGTTACAAAAATATATCATATATAACATATATATGCCGAAATTAGTGCAATCTATACAAGGTTATACAAGAAAAATGAAAGAAACATTAACACTTGGTCAATGTACATCACATATGCATTAAGCACACCCATACCTTGTTCCCTTTGACCAAGAGTCTTCCCTAAGACCCTCCTCATGTTCCTTGGACTCCTATTACACCTTTTGACTAGTTAAACACTTATATAATACTTATATGCATGCAAGTAACACATATATAGCAAAACACTTAAGTAAAAATCACAAAAACCCTCCTTTTGGCTCTCTTATAGCCACGGCTCAACCCCCCCCCCCTCTAAACAATCCATACAACCATTATATTACCCTAAACCCTTCTATTCATGCATCCCTTACAAGTCCATTCTAAGGTGTTGTCCAACATTGAATCACCATTTGCATGATAATATCAAGATAAAGGAAGTAGGGATTTTAATTGGAATGAAAACAAGGGTTTTCTTTGTGCAAGCTTGGATTTTAAGGCTAAACACGGGTTTAGCATTTGTTTATCATCATCATCATACACCATAAGGTCATCTAGAACCCTTTATGTTCTTTCAATATTCATTTTATGCATATGTTAGTTCTATTGAGCTATGAATACCAAGTAGGATTTATTTTAAACATGGTAAAAGGAGTTTTTAATGTAATGATCATTTTGACATTATTATATTTGTTGCGATCAGCTCATATCATGTTAAAAAAGGGATGAGAACGTATTGTAAATATTAAGTTGGTTGTAAAACTGCTTAATACAAAACGTAGTATAGTAAGGAATAAAGCCAAAAGGTTTTTAAAGGGACATTTCAACAGGATCACTCAAAGATTTCTATCCAAAATTGAAATATATAACACATTTTTATAATTTAATAAAGTTAGTAAGATTCACGACGATACCGAACAAAGTAGAAAATGTCAAAGGATTTATAACGAAAAAGTGAGGTGAAAACGAGGTATATATTGAGGTTATAAAAATCAGCATTTGTTAAGTTAGTGGTTTCTGTCAGGCTTTTAGATGGTATCTTGTTCACTTTCGAAGTCGTTTCGGCCTTGGACGACATGAAAGTCGTTCGAAAGGTCGTTTTACCTTCCCTGACAAGGTTTCTTTATAATCTAAAATCTGAGTTGATAAGAGTCGTAAGGGGGGGGGCCGGGGGCAAAAATCTGGCTTTTTTGGTATTTAATACATCTTGCATCAGATTGATGCGATGTTGTTTTTCGCCCATTTCGGTCTTCGAGTTTTACGGGTCTCGGACAACTGGAAAGTTGTTCAATAATAATCGTTTGGCATAAATTCTCTTTAGAACCCGAGTCTGGAAAATGTGATTAGTGGGTCCTTATAGTCGGGTCCAAGACTTAGAAATTAAATTATAACTTCAGGAGTAACTATAACTTACCAGGAGTAACTATATTATACCCAGTTGTAATAACTTGAATCCAGGAGTAACTATAAACTACCAGGAGTAAACTAATATACTACTAATAGTTAATAACTAATAACTACAGGAGTAACTATAATACGGAGTAAACTAATATATACCAGTAGTAATCCTATACCTCAAGAGTAAACTACAACATACAGGAGTAACTAATATCCATACAGGATATAACTTATATAATTACATTATTTCAGATATTTTCTATAAATGTTTTACATTATAATTATGTCACTCAAACAATTAGATGGTGATTAGCTAAATAGACTTATGCATGGTAGAGATTACTCAATGTGATTAGTACTTATACGACCTTAAATTAAATAGGTTGCATCTGACGATTTGCGTGACGCGTTATCTGTAATATTTGGATTATCTGAACTCAAAGGGAGGTATAGCCCCACTTTTTTAAGATTCATGATTTATAAATATGGGTGGTGGAAAAAGCTTTGTTTTATAATTGGACGCAAGTGGATATTTTAGATTGATACATGTTTGTTAAGTAGCGAATAGACACAAGTTATGCCTTTATCATGAACTGTTCTCAATTGGTAGATGTCGTTGTTAATAATTATGTTCGGTGTTAGTGACATTTGCATTTCGCAAATTACTTAAATATTTCGATGTAATAATTAAGTTGTAAGGGATATAGGAGAATTTCTAAATAGTAACAAGACTATTAGAAAAAAAGAAGAAAATTTAGAATTGAGAAGTAACGGTTAGGGAATGAGGTGACTTTTTATGAGAAGTGAAAAGGAACGTTAGAAGTTGAGAAGAAACTTTAGAAGTAGAAGACTTTTAGAAGTGATTGATACTAGAAACGAGAGAAGAAACGTTTAGGATGTGAGCAGAATCCATATAAGATTGAGATAAGACGTATGCGAGATGTGAGGGACCAAGGTTTTGGATATGAGGAATTATTTGTGAAGATGATGGATTGTAGTCTATCGATTGTAAGGAATGTGTTTGATAATGAGACGCATTTCATTATGAAATTCACTTGACTATAAGCAATGATGCTTATGAGTGTTGGGATATGAGGATGACTCATTGATCTATAGAGAGATATTGGGTATAGGTTTGGGTGTGGAGTAGACGTCAACTCGTAGCATAAGAGAGGAAGTGTTAGGTTATGAAAAAAAAATGAATGGTATTACAAGCTGCTGTCGGTGGTCCCAAATATATCCGGGGGCCGCCAGAATAGGTTTGGGGGCCGCCGGACCGCCAACAGGAGGGATGTTTGGGGAAATTGATGAAATTTTCGAAAAGAGTGACATTTTAATTTGCATTTTGCTAATTAAAAATAATTAAAGTACTTCGGATGAGGTAGTTAAGTTGTCACGACACGGAATGGAACACGGACAAGAATCAAAACTAGAAGAAAAGAAGAGAACGATTTATGGAATGTGTTCCATCATTCCTAAACCTTGACGAAGATAATTTAACGACTCACGCTTGAGGGGTAAAGAAAGAATGTCGGCGATGTTATCTTCAGACGCAACCTTTTCGATGGAGATGTTTCCTTTTGGACATTGTCCCGAAGGAAATGGTGACGTATCTTCGGTGTGTTTCGTACGCGAAAATAATAATAATAATAATAATAATAATAATAATAATAATAATAAAGAAGAAGAAAACAAACGAAGATAGAGACGACGAGCTTGACAATGTCAAGACGGATGGTTGTTAGCGTACGATAAACTATACTCAAAAAGTTATGTAGCTCTTCCTGAGCATTGCGAATGTTCATAGAACAATCACACGACGAGGTATACGGTTGTCTTAAAGGTGGTAGCGGAAATAGTAGAGGAAAGAGATTAGCCATCTCTATGGTTGAAGAGGCGTGGTTGAGTGAGAAGGAAGAGGTGTGATCGAAAGACAAAGAGTGTTTTCGTCAAAGAGAGATAATGTTTTCGTCGAATAAAAAAATGTTTTCATCGGAGAGAAAGGATGTTTTTGTTGAAAAGAAAGAATGTTTTCACCGAAGAGAAAAGAATGTTTTCGTCAAAGAGAATTGTTAGGAATTGGAGACTTCTACAACTTAATACTGTTGGGTATAAAAGTTACTACTGCTGGTTGAAGAAACTACTGCCGGTGAAGACTGAAGAAATTACTCTAAGTCATTAGTACTGCCAGAGTAATAGTTAGTACTGTCAAGCTTAGTTAGTACTGCCAGTACAAAATGTTTGTACTGTTAGTTTATTAGTACTG
>BQNB010148041.1:0-16355 GCA_026074375.1 Tanacetum coccineum | reverse complement strand
ATATTTGGCAGTTTTTGTCTGTTTTTGGTCATTTAAGCTCGTTTTTAGAGGTAAAAGATATGTGTAATTAAGCACTTATCAGATATTACCATCCTCAAGCCATGACTCGATTTCCAACTTTCCCTTAGGATCAAGAAACTCATAATTAGGGGTGGAACTAGATGTTTTCGCATTCTCTATGATGGAGAATGGAATAGTAAATGGGAATTACAAACAAACACACAAAGAATAGACTACAAGAAGGTTAATATGCGGAAATTAAATCTTACTTGAAAGGATTCAAGTAAGTATAACTAAGCTAAACTATGATCAAAACCTAACTATTCCCCAGGCGGCGGCGCCAAAAACTTGATGCGGTCGTCGTTAGACTTCTACATGAAGTTTTACAACTCCCTAGGCAGAGCACCTAATTGTTGTAGTAGTAGTATAGGCAAGACTCGGGGGGTTGTTATCGTTCACTCGGGGAATAGGTTGGGAAGGCTTGATCACGGTCTAACAGAATTCTAA
Organism: Tanacetum coccineum; assembly: GCA_026074375.1. Taxonomy (NCBI): domain Eukaryota; kingdom Viridiplantae; phylum Streptophyta; class Magnoliopsida; order Asterales; family Asteraceae; genus Tanacetum; species Tanacetum coccineum. The sequence continues at coordinate 15,848 of BQNB010148041.1, read as the reverse complement.
AGGTTGAAAGAAGATTATTTTTGTGTTTTTATGTTTTATGGAAAGCAAGTAAATCATATATTTGAGAGGTGGTTTGGTTTTAGCTATTAAACTAAATATAAATCTAAACTATTGGTGATAACAATAAGATAAAAGACTGTGTTTATTTAATCATGTATTACTCTCTAGATTGCTTCTCCTAGTGTTGTTGCTTTGTCACCCTTGTGATGATCTGTGTAACTATTTCCTAAGTCATGAACGAATTACACGAACCCGCCGTCTACTTAGTATTCCGCTAGAGCAACGCACAAGTAAGGTAGTATGAAGACTATTACAAGGCCCCTAGGAGTACACTAAGTGCATGTGAAATATATTAAGAGTGGATCAACCATATTAGGGGGCAAAGTAGTATGAAGACTGTTACCCCGATGGTATCCTTTCTACATAATCATGTTTCCTAGACATATTAACAGTGATGCATACAAAAGCTAGTTTTCTAAGACCCAACATGCACATCCATCACAAGAAGCAACACCACTAAGATCTACATTCTAGGTTTCATACAATCATAAATAAACACAATAGGAGGTTTAGCCAAGCATGTTAAAGATAAAGCAAGAACAATAAATAATCACACAACAAGACATATTGAATGATTAAGTAAACCTTACTTGATTAAAACATGAGTTGGATGAAGTACAATAGGGTTTTTAGGCCCTAAAATCATCCCCAACAGCTGCTAAACGAACTAGGGTTCGTACCCTCTTTTTATTCTAAAGTTACACACCCAAAACCCTAATTTCGGGTTTTTATAAATTGGAAAATTGCTGCGACGGCGTCGTGTTTTAATCGTGACGCCGTCATGAAAGAGAATATTCTAGATAATGGGCTGGGTCGTGTACTCTGACGCTGCCATGAGATCCAGTGACGCCGTCTTGGTCTTCGTTGTGATGGCGTCACGTTATATTGGTGACGCCGTCTCCAGCCACTGTAGAGAAATTCTTGAGCAATGTTGGTGTAGGTCCGTAGTCTTGTCCGTTTCTTCTCCAAATGAGCCCAAGTCACGTGTAATTCTTCTAAAGGTCTTCCAAATGCAAAATAACTGAAAAGGGACGATTAAGTACCTGGGCATAATTGCACGATTTAGGGGGTTAAACGACCCCCAAAAAGTGTATAAAATGAAACCTCATCAAATACCCCTACACTTGGGATTTGCTTATCCTCAAGCAAATGAGCTTTTCTACCTAGACAATAACAATATAATGGGTCGTTTTACCTACTTTTTAAAAGTATTCTACAGCACAACCTTCTAGACCTCGTAATTAACAGCACGGAAAGTATATACTAGCACCTCACATATGTGTTTAGGATTCTCTCTTTCACTTATTACCTATCATAGCATATATATTACCATAGGCTTGGTAAAGGATCAAACCTCCACCGCTAGGTGTAAGTATTATTTATTACTATCTAAGAGGTCTTTTAAAGGGTTGTGGGGTGCAGGTGTAAGATAACATATAAAGGAAACGAAAACAGATGTGATACATTTGGGTGGCTTTAGGTGAATTTAGAGTGGAAGGGTTAGCTAATTATTTACACGAATACACTTTGGTTTGGTTGCTAAGCCAAGACTCGGACGAAGATATACAAACTTTACACAACTCTACATCAATCTCTTTCTTTTTCTTTTCTCATTTTTTTGAATAACATAATACATCACATGGGGTTTATAATACGTACCCCTACACTTGAGCTTTTACATGCTCGATATTTACAATCTAACTAATGACCCGTATTGAGGTGGATCAAAATAACATGGAGATCATTTGACAAACATATGAGGGTATTGACTTAACTTTTCTTCCCCATTCTTCCGCGAAATAAATACTAGCATGAATCTCAATCATCCCAAAACAGTATTTACAAGGATAAGGACTTAAAAACCGTGTACTCAAATAATTAACTTGGGATAAAACAATAATGTACTAAAAATGAGTACATACAAGGTAGGCTAAGGCTTTTTGGGTGTAACGATTGGTCTAAGGGTGACAATGCTCTTCACTAATAATCCGGAATCCACCAGAAAATTATGAGAACTGTAAAAAAGGATAGGCTCGGAGGGTTGTACTAAGGGTATCATGCACTAAAGGTGAGTGCATGGTAAGGGTGTGGGATAGTTATATGATCGGTATGACCATCATAACAGTTACAGGTTTAAAATATGGGTTAATCATAATGCCTCTTATCAAGCAAATCCTAATACTTACTATGCGGTCTCGGGATGCATCACAAAAACAAGTTCTAGAATTTAATACACTACCGGTACACTCATATGAATTTTACTAACACCGGACATTCCAGAAAAGGTGACAAGGCAATGCATACATGCCCGTAACGACGGAATAGACATGCACACCTGCAGATCAACCTTAACTCGAACCGGGTAAAGATAAAATCATCTTGGGTTACCAATGATGGGTACCCGAATTCCTAAAGATCTAAGGGCGAACCTTATATTTTTTGGGTGGAATTCTGAGGGTTATTGTGCTAGTCATATAAATTTCTATCCATGAGACGATATTAATACTCGGTTTTCATCGGTATGTGTCGTAAAAAAATTTAAATTTGGGTAAAAATTACCTCTTATGCCATGTTTCGATATATTACCCATCATATTAAGGACAAAGAAAATAACACATGAAATAATAGTTTCTAAGGCTTATTTTTCCTCTACACTTAAGTTGAACATTATCCCCAATGTTCTATAGAAGTACCCGTTAAAACGAATAAAGAGAAAAAAAAACAAGGAAAAGAAACTAGTACTCCCTTGGTTTGCTCAATAATGGAGAAGAAACATGTGATAACTGTTTAAATCGTCCTCCGAGAATCATCCAATGAAACTTCCTAAGAACTTTCAAGCTTCTTCTCATTAAATATAACCTGTAATCAAAGACAAAGACAACTACACCAAGCGTAAAATGTGCGATAGACATATATACAATGTGAATTTAGGGTTCAACTCGATAGATAGGATGAAAAAATTGTTAAACTCATTAGGTTTTGCAGGTTTATACAGAAGAATACATATATTAAATGTTATGCAAGTTTTATTTTCAAAAATAATTAAAAACTTTGAGTTTTCTGGACCTGGGCGTTTGACGTCGTCGGGGTTGGTGTGACCCCGTCACAGGTGTCGTGGTGACGGCGTCACTTGTTAATCGTGACGCCGTCTCCACAGTCTGTGAAAATGAAATTTTTGTTTTTGATGAAAAATTTCCTGCACTTGATTCCATAAGTTAGTTCCTGTATAAATGGCTGCATAAAACCTGAGATTTAACAATTCAATCATATGACTCGATACTAACGCGAATTAATCTAAACAATTCATTTAACATGTTTGAATTTGGCTCAAAAGCCGGATAAATTCCCCTACACTTATTGTTTGCAAAATACCTTTGATTGAAATTAAGACGAGGTTAAAGACAATACAAAGCATGATTACAAGATAATTCAAACATAATAAAACAAATGGAAAAGAATTAAAACACACATGACACTCCTAATTTGCAAGAAAAGTAAATTGGGTTGCCTCCCAAAAAGCGCTTTTCTTTATTTACGAGTCTTGTAGCTAGACTCGAAGCCACACGTCCTTACGTGACTTCTCCTTCGTCATCCACTCCTTCTTCTTCTTCTGTAAGAGCAGGGCGCTCATCTTTAAAATTCTTGCTTCTCCATTGATTAAATTCCATCTCCTTTTCTTGATGAAGTCTTATCCTTTCTTCCCATTCTAGGATTAGCCTATTCACAGTCATAGTGGGAGCTATGGGTTCTATGTCGTTTTTGATTCCTTTTTCAACATGAGAGAGGGGTTCAGGTATCCTATAGAAACTTATCTTACTTTTTCCTGACCGTAGAGTTATGGTGCCTATGTCAAACTTTATTGAGGCCTTTGCCGTTGTTAGGAATGGCATTCCAAGAATGAAAGGCCTCTTTTCATTTTCCTTAATGTCCATAATTACGAAGTCCGCGGGGTATATATGCTCGGCAACCTCTACTAACACGTCTTCGGCTATTCCTAAGGGATAGATATATGAGTGGCTAGCTAGTGAGAGTCTAATGTCGGTCTCGGCCGGTCTCTCGTCGGTGAGTTTCATATAGGTGGAGTAAGGCATGACGTTTACATCGGACCCTTGATCGACGAGGGCATGTACATGCTTAAGGCCTGCTATGCTGCAAGGTATTTCGAAGTTTCCTCTGATGTCCTCCTTCTTTGTTATCTTCTTCTTGAGAATCGCTTTGTAAACAGGCCCCCGGGCAATACATTATACGCTTTCTTCTTTTTCTTTCCAACTCGGGTTCCTGAAAGAGAGTTATTGAATCTGTTATTGTTTACTAGTCCCTTGATAAGCTTTTCATTTATCTTATGCTTCAGGTAATACGCAACAGGCTGAGAACCGGGTGCTTCAACGACTTCATCATTTTTAGGTGTTTTGACTGGCTCATTTTCGGTCCCGTTCTCAGCTCCATTCATTGCCTCGGCCTTCCTGACTGGCATTTCCATTTCGGTAGGCATTTTAGTGTTGTCGGGTGTCTCGTCCGTCTTGTTATTCTCTTCATCTTCATTTCTTGCAAGGGAGATAGAGTTTACGTTCTTGGTGACGGGGAATTTGGCTTCTTCCCTTATTAATACTTTCTCAGGGGTTCTGCTGGTCGTGAGCTCCTTGAGAAGCCCGAACATTTCAGTCATCCTACCGTTGATTTCCTCGCGTTGCTTGAAGATGGTGTTCTCGAATCTTTCCATCCTTTCGGTGTGCGCTGCCATGTAATCTCGTACTCGAGCTTCAAAAGTGGTATCTAATGCTCGTGGTTGAGGGCTTGGACCTGTACGTTCACGAAAGGCAAAAGTGCTTAGTATTGGTGGTTCATTCTGATTTTGCGGACGGGAGTTCGGATGGACTGCATTGACATAAGCTTGGGGGTGTGCTGAGCTCGGTGCGGGCGTCGGTCGTGACCCTCTTAGTAAGAAGTTGATCTGGTCTTCGAGCTCGAGGAGCCTCCGGTCAGGTGTTTTCGAGACGCCTTGAGGCGTGGAAATGGCTTTGACTGGTTTGACGAATTCTTTGGTTTCATCCCAACCTTCATGGTCGTAGAGGGCGAGGTTCTCAATAATTTCCCAAGATTCGTCGGTATTCTTGTCGCGGAGTTTGCCACCGGCGGCGCAGTCAATCTCGCACTTAAGATGAAAGGAGACATGATCATAGAAAATTTGGATTTGCAGCTAACGATCAATGCCATGATGAGGGACTTTTTGGAGTAAGTCCTTGAAACGAGTCCATGCTTCGGATAATTGGACTTGATTTTTGAGCTCGATTAGACAGCGGTCGGATGTACTCGAGACATCTTGAGGCAAAGTGATTGCCTTGACCAGCTAAGCAAAATTCCTTGGGTCATTCCAACTTTTGTTGTCATAGAGGGCGAGGTCCTCTAGTATTGCCAGGATTCTGCGGTTTGAGTCACGAAGCCTTACACCGGCCGATTGTCTATGTTTGTATTTGTGACGGATTGTCATGGCTTAGAAAAAATTGGATTGGACCCAAAGGTTTATGCCATGATGAGGGACTTTTGGAGTAAGTCCTTGAAACGAGTCCATGCTTTGGATAAAGATTCTCCATGATGTTGTTGGAACATCAGGATATCATTGCGGAGTTTTGCGGTCCTTCCCGGTGGAAAGAATTAAGCAAGGAATCGGGTAGTAAGATCCTCCCATGTGGAGATGGATCCTGCTGGAAGGCATTCAAGCCAATTGCTAGCTTGATCGCGTAGGGAAAATTAAAATAAACGCAGGCGCGTTCTTTCCTTATTTTCACCGTCAAGGTCAAGTGAGTCCACAAGTTTAAGGAAATCCTTGAGGTGTTGGTTTGGATCCTCGGACCAAAGTCCGTGGAATGAGCATCCGTTTTGCACCAACCGGATGGTGTCGGATCGAAGAGGTACCACGTTGTTCCCTACGGGGAGCTCGATGGTATTCCTATAGCCCTCGTGGCTTGGTTTGGAGTAATCTCCTAGAGTACGGATAGGATTCTCGTCTCCCATGGTGGTTGACGAGAATGGGTTACGAAACAAATAACATGAAGAAAAGATAGACTACAAGAAAGCTAATATGCGGAAATTAAATCTTACTTGAAAGGATTCAAGCAAGTAGAACTAAGCTAAACTATGATCAATACCTAACTATTCCCCAGGTGGTGGTGCCAAAAACTTGATGTGCGATTGTCGTAGGACTTTTACACGAGAAGTTTTACAACTCCCTAGGCAGTGCACCTAATCGTTGTAGTGTAGTATAGGCAAGACTCGGGGTTGTTTATCGTTCACTCGAGGAATAGGTTGGGAAGGCTTGATCACGGTCTAACATAATTCTAAGGGTTGAGAGAAGATTATTTTTGTATTTTTATATTTTATGGAAAGCAAGTAAATCATATAATTGGAGAGAGGTTTGGTTTTAGTTGTTTAAACTAAATATTAACTAAGCTACCGGTGATAACAATAAGATAAAAGACTGTATTTATTTAATCATGTATTACTCCTAAGATTGTTTCTCCTAGTCTTGTTGCCTTGTCACACTTGTGATGATCTGTGTAACTATTTCCTAAAGCATGAACGAATTATACGAACCCGCCGTCTACTTAGTATGCCGCTAGAGCAACGCACATGCAAGGTAGTATGAAGACTATTACACAGCCCCTAGGAGTACACTAAGTGCATGTGAAATATATTAAGAGTGGATAAACCATATTAGGGGGCAAGGTAGTATGAAGACTGTTGCCCAATGGTATCCTTTCTACACAATCACGTTTCTCTAGATATATCAACAGCGATGCAGACAAAAGCTGGTTTTCTAAGACCTAACATGCATATCCATCACAAGAAGCAACACCACTAAGATCTACATTCTAGGTTTCATACAATCATAAATAAACACAATAGGAGGTTTAGCCAAGCATGTTAAAGATAAAGCAAGAACAATAAATCAAACAACACATAGACATATTGAATGATTAAGTAAACCTTACTTGATTAAAACATGAATTGGAAGAGGTACAATAGGGTTTTTAGGCCCTAAAATCGTCCCTAACAGCTGCTAAACGAACTAGGGTTCGTACCCTCTTTTTATTCTAAAGTTACACACTCAAAACCCTAAATTCGGGTTTGTATATATAGGAAAAACGCTGTGACGGCGTCGCGTTTTAATCGTGACGCCGTCATGAAAGAGAATATTCTAGATAATGGGCTGGGTCGTATGCTCTGACGCCGTCGTGGAATCATGTGACGCCGTCTTGATCTTCGTGGTGACGGCGTCACGTTGTATCTGTGACGCCGTCTCCAGCCACTGTAGAGAAATTCTTGATCAATGTTGGTGTAGGTCCGTAGTCTTGTCCGTTTCTTCTCCAAATGAGCCCAAGTCACGTGTAATTCTTCCAAATGCCTTCCAAATGAGAAATACCTGAAAAGGAACGATTAAGTACCTATTTTGGGCATAAATGCACGATTTAGGGGGTTAAACGACCCCGAAAAAGTGTATAAAATGACACCTCATCAAATACCCCTACACTTGGGATTTGCTTGTCCTCAAGCAAATGGGCTTTTCTACCTAGACAATAACAATATGAGGGGTCATTTTACCTACTCTTTAAACATATTCTACAACACAACCTTCTAGACCTCGTAATTAAAAGCACGGAAAGTATATACTAGCACCTCACATAAGTGTTTGGGATTCTCTCTTTCACTCGGGTGTATAATGAATTATAACATATGGGGGAAACGCTTCTCTTATTTATTATCTAACATTTCTTGTTCTGCATCTATTTTGCTTCTATTATTGCTTGTTCTTCCATAGCTTCCCTAAAAGCCTCTTCATCTAATTAAAATTGATATTCCTGTACAAACAACACCTATACTAGTTAATCCTAATTTTAATAATAAAGAAGACTAATAAACATGTTAATACATACCTCTTCGGTAGTTAAATGTCCATCTGATGTAATAGTTTTAGCACCCTTGCTACTTGAGCCGGCCATTCTACCACCTCTTCTACTTCCACCACCCCTGCTACCTCTCCCACCACCTCTTCCAGCTATTCCACCACCCCTTATACCTCTTCTACCACCCCTGCTACTTGTCCTACCATCTCTGCCACCACTACCATCACCTATTCCACTACCACTGCCACCCATTCCACTGCCACTGCCACCACTTCCATCACCTCTACCAGAACTTCCACCACCCCTAGATGCACATTGTCCCACTACAACATATTTCTTTCTACCAGGTTGTTTTTTCTCAACTAAAGGTTTAGGTTGTGGGTTTGCCTTACATGATGCCTTATTGTGACTTTTTTGCCAACAATTCTTGCAAGTCATAGTCCTACCCACCCCACTAATTTGCTTCCATTATTTTCATAAGGTGCTTTGATTCTAGATTTTTGTGTCTGCCATGTATCTTTCTTATTAGCGATGGTAAAGGTGGAACATAATTAGTCCTTCTCCACATATTTGACCCAAATACAGGTTTAATGGAAAACTGATATGCATTAAACCAAGCATCTTGACTATACCAATAGCTAACACCTACATCTAGGTTAGTTCCCACATGCATGTAGCCTGCTACAACATGTACACAAGGGATACCACTTAATTCCTACAGTCTACAACTACATACCTTCATAAGCACATTCACACTATAGCTCTCATCAGCTTTTCTAACTTCCAACTCTTGGAAACCACTTGGAAAGACAACCCAATCTCTGTAGTAATATAAAACAGTTAATTAGTAAATAAATATAGTTTTTAATAAGCCAGACATAGTGATGATTGGTTTATAAAGTATGTACCTTTATTTCTCCTTGAATAACTCTAACCTCTTTCTTATACTTGGTGTGATTCTATCTTCTAAGCTAAAAGCAATCTTATTCATTGCAACTAACCTTTGCATAATGTATAACCTTATCTCTTCTAATATAGTGATGATTGGTTTATGTCTTGGACCTAAGATTGCCCTATTAAAACTTTCAGATATTCCATTCTCAAAGGTTACATATCTCCTGTCCATCTCAAATAAAGCCCTTGACCATGAGTTAGGATTTCTTTGAAACAGATAATCATTAGCTGTTTGATCTATCTGTCTTATCTTATCCATGATTAGCTCGAACTGTTGTTGAAGTGTACAAGATGTTGCAGCCCAAAATAGTCTTTGGTATTGGAGTCTGTATTTCTTTTTGAAATTGGCATATACATGCCTTGTACATTTTCTGTGCTCAGCCTGTGGTAAACAATCATGCACAACATCAAGTAACCCCTGACTGACAGTCAAAGAGTAAATACATTAAACACAGTGTTAAGTATATAAACTGGTTCAAATGAAATCAAGTGTAGAATTATTACCTTATGTGAATCTGATATGATTGTAATTCCATTTCCTTCATTCAGAGACAGATCATCATGCAGCAGATGAAAGAACCAACCTCAATTCTCAGCATTCTCAACCCTTACTACAGCCCATGCAATGGGATAAATTTGGTTGTTTACATCCCTTCACATGGTTGTTAGTAGTTCTCCCCTATATGTATGCTTTAGAAAACACCCATCCAACCCTGTCACCTTCCTACACCCCTGCTAACCAACCATCTTTTACTCTCTTGAACAAATGTACATCCTTTTGAAATAGATAGACCCATTAGCTGATTCATCTACATCCAGTCTACATGTAGACCCAAGGTTTGACTCTAACATTGCTTGCCTAACTGATATAGTTTTCCATAATGTTCTATAAGCCCACCCTTATGATCAAATAATGCTAGATGTTTTGCTCTTCTGCACTGTCCTATACTCACATCTATCATGAATTTTTATCTAATGTCATCTTTCATTTTACTTAAAGGCATCAATAGATCATCAACGATTTTTTTAGAATAATGCATTCCAATCTACTTATAAGTCACAAGAGATCATAAGTTGTAATTCCTACAACATTCTTAATTTGAATTGAATGTTCATTGGACATCTATGAAGCATACATTCTAAAAGGACAAGTGTTGAAGCATATTTGCGTGGGCCGCTTGGGCTTGGCAAACGGGCTTCGAACATAAGAATTATTTAGTTCAGCTTCGGTTCCTTCGGAAGTGGATCCTTCAGCTCCTCAGCTGAGAGTAAGAGTGTGGTTCAGCTTTGACTACTTTAGAGGTTGTTGCAGCTCCTTCGTCCCCTAGCTGAAAGTAAGACATAACACCGTTAGCTCGCCCTGGGGTTTTAATCCGAGACCAACCTCCGGCGTGAGAGTAAGTATCGGTATATGTTGGTATATACTCTAGTGAGGGAAACTAGAGAGAGAAAGAGAGTAAGTATGGTCCGGTTATATACTTTTGTGAGAAAAAAAACAATGTTTGATGGGTAAGCAGAGTGTGTGACTCTTTATGAAAGCCGAGAAAGATATTAATATGAATGTGCGGGAAAGATACGGAAACCCAAACAAACGAATTCTCTAAGCGGGTAGGGAATTGCGGAGCGAGTTGGGTTAGCAATTTTTATCACCGCCGCTATGCGCGGGTATCCAACTAGTATTTTAAAATAAGGGACTTAATTTGAATTGAATGTTCATTGGACATCTATGAAGCATACATTCTAAAAGGACAAGTGTTGAAGCATATTTGCGTGGGCCGCTTGGGCTTGGCAAACGGGCTTCGAACATAAGAATTATCTGGTTCGGCTTCGGTTCCTTTAGAAGTGGATCCTTCAGCTCCTTAGCTGAGAGTAAGAGTGTGGTTCAGCTTTGACCACTTTGGAGGTTGTTGCAGCTCCTTCTTCCCTTAACTGAAAGTAAGACATAACACTGTTCCCGAGGTCTTAATCCGAGACCAACCTCCGACGTAAGAATAAGCATCGGTATATGTTGGTATATTCTAGTGAGGGAAACTAGAGAGAGAAAGAGAATAAGTATGGTTCGGTGTATGTGTAACCTAGTGTATCATTTGGGGTATACCCCTTCTATTTATAGTAGTCAGTCTTCACTTAAAGACAAGAGAATTGTGGACCTGGTCTGTCCTTTTGTCATCACGTATTATTGTGGTCCTGGTATGGCCCTTCTGACACCACGTGTTGTTGTGGTCCTGGTTTGGTCCTTCTGACATTGTACTAGTCTGACCAACACCGATGCTACTGACTCCGGACCTGAACCATCCTTCGATCGTCCAGCTATCTTTGGAGTACTGTTCCAGCATCGGATGTCTCCTTTGGATTGTCTGGATCTGAGGTCTGCTCCAGAATTTTCCTTTAGAGGTCTGCTCTAACCTGGCGTGATACTGCCATCGGTCTATCTTTAGGATTAAGAGTAGTTGATTGTTATTAGCTCCCCCTGATTAGGTGGAGGATACTATACCTCATCATATCCCTCCTGTGTGTATGATGTTGGTTACATTGTTAGACATGTCATGCTAGACTCAAGTGTTTGTTGTAGCGACATGCTTGATAGGTGTGATATTGGTTTCTTCTAAACTTGTCATTAAATCCTCCTGATTGGCTTGAGTAGACTGTTCCTCATCATGCACTTAGCTCCTTCTGATTGGCTAGAGGATAATATACCTCATCATGTCCCCCCAGTCTAGTATTTTTAATTCTTGATTGGGAATGCTAGACTCCAATTATGTGTAATGTCTCTTATTTTCGCGCTTTTGGTCCAAGATTCTGCTTTTCCATTCCTTTTTTGTGGGCGACAAAAAGAATATCAATTCGGTTGGCAATTCCCCTAGGGTGATTCATTGCCTTTCGGTGGTGAATTGTACGCCAAGTCTCCATAAGCCTAAGGAAGGATGAAGCCGATCGAATCTTTTTGAAGTGATGCTTCTTATGTTCTTATATGCTCAGATTATGTTTACTATGTCCTTCTCTTCCGGAGGTTTTGAGCTAGTTATAGGAGCTTCCTCATCCAACGGTTGTTCGATTTACTTAGAGAGTTTGCCTTACCAAAGGTTGTTCCATCATTCTTTGGTTGAGATTGTATCATTGAGCTTTCCCCTTTTCTTCTTTGGTAGGAGCTGTTTGTATTATTCGGCTCCTCTACTTCCTTTAGTGCTTAGCTTTGCTGCTTCTGTTTATCCGGGCTAGGTAGTTATTGCTTCCTCATATTTCTATTATGACTAGAAAAGATATGCATATATATTCGTCTATATTAAAGCAAGACGAGCTAGAATCCTTGATAATGCACCGTTCCTTTAGGCTTGCATCCTCGCCTACCTTCTCCTAGTGTTTTTTGATGTGTTAAACTTCATAACACAGCATATGTTATTCTCGTCTATTCTGGTCTTAATGCTAGCTGGTCCAATCTTTTTGCTGATCATACCACCATCCTTGCCGCGGAGGATGCTTGTTTACCTGCTCCAACTCCGGACAAAGTCATTTGCGAATAATTTAGAGCCTATGGTCATTAGAAATGTTATTCCTACGGCAGAGCGAATAGCCTCTTCCTAGCCGAAGGAGCCTTCCGATGCGATTAAGAAAATTGACTCGCAAAGTTTCTAAAGTTGGGTCGAGTGTTCCTTCTGTGAAGCATACCAATGATGTAAAAGGTTCTGCTGACGATTTTAATGATGTTGATGACCAAGATGATGCACACTACCATTCTTCCCTTACAGAGTATCTTGTTAGAGCTTTGATCTTGTTCGGAGCTTTGATCTTGTTTGGAGCTTTGATCTTGTTCAGAGCTTTGATCTTCCTGGGTATGCTAGTGTTGCTCAGGGTGGCTTTTGCCTCTTCTCTTTGAAAGATTTTCCTTTTGTGCTCGTTATCAATTTTCTCTATTTTCCTTTAGATGTTGTTGAGGATGCCTTAGCTCAAGGTGCTGAAGGATTAGGGTTGATGCAGAATGAAGATCATCAAGTGCTTAGAAATGAGCAGAAGCTGGAGGAAGATGCCTCTAATTGTACTAGAGCGGGTGACGAGACCAAGAAAGATAAATGCTCCATCTTTCTCCTGCTCCTTATTATATGCATCGTACTCATGCTGATAAATAGAGCATCATACTGTTTGTGAAGATGCGCTTGATCGTTCCATCTCTTTGGCTGAGCTACTCAAGATGGATATTATATCCTTGCTTGAACCCTTCAATCGATGAATCTATTAACTGATCTTTTATTTTCTCATGATTTTGAAATAAATATCTGTTGTTCTTCCTTAGCTCACTCTTGTTAGAGGACTTCTTTTAAAAGGCTATTAAGGCTGAGATTCTAAACAACCAACTATGCATGTTGATGGTCCTGCTTCCCGGACTAAACACACCGAAGGAGAACTGTGCAAGAGTTTTATGAGCCTTTTACTCAATCAATTGGAGAGTTGACTGACGTTCAAGTTCTGGACTAATGCATAGCATAGGGGCTGGTTTAGATGAAACGAATCATGATCTGTCTACCGAATAATCTGTGGCTCCAAAAGTGTATGGATTGTATTATCGAAAATAAACGTGAGATTCATAAGTCTTTTGTGGGATAAATCATCTTCTTGTATGTTGAAATAAACTTAAGATCATGAGTCTTTGTGGTATTAAGTATTTTCTTGTAAGTTGATATCGACCATATTTTCCGAAAGTCGCTTCAGAAAGTTCTCACTTTGTTCCAGGAGCGAATATTGAGCCAAACAAGGCTGATCCGGAGGAAGTAGCGGATCTGGATCTGGACCAGCTTCCGACTTCGGCTTTTGTAGTTCTTGTGTCTTCCATCGTTCCTATTTCAAGTCTTTCGCATAAGACCTTTGCCCATACGTTAGTTCCAAATGTCTCAAAAGTCAATAAAACGACCAAAACTAACGTTCCTTCGGGATCTTTATTCGTTCTTCTTTTGTGATAAATAACTTGAACTTTTTATCTTTCTTGTTATCTTTTGTAGTCTTTGGAAAGGGGTATGTGGTATGCCGGAGATCTTTTGGTTGCTATGAGCTTTTGAATATCTAATTGTTGATTAATACCTTTCTCTGGTTGGGTGGCCTCCTTTTTGGCCTCATCTTGCATAACCAACTCTTATCCTTCCCTTTTTAGAGGAGTGTGCTGGTCCGGAGGGATGGCGGACTTATTTCTCTTAGAGGATGTCTGATCTGGTTGTCCTCCTTCGGTAGAGAGATTTTCCCAGCTTCTAAAGATCTATCCGATTCTGAAGCTCTTACCCTTAGGAGTGTCATCCCTCTAACTCGATTAGATCATTGTGCTTCTTTAAGTTACCTGCACTTTATATAACAATAAAATTTTGTTTTGTTTTGTTTCTACTCGTTTGTATGTTTTCACGAGCACTTGTAGCACTTGTGTTATACTTTTGGTGCTATCATCTCTATTCGATTTAGTTATTTACTGGAGATCGCTAATTGGTGTTAGGCATATGTTATTCAGCCAAATGTAGTACCATCAATCCGTATGTTAATTATTTATGTAGACCATCACAAGCGTATTTTTCCAAACCAAGGTGTCTCATCCTTATGTTGCCAGGAGGCGTCCCTCCACGGAAGCGTCCTTCTGTATGATACCTCATCATTAGTACACATGTTACATTATTACGAGTGCTTTTTACGTTTGTCTCATACAATTTCTGTCTATACCGAAGTAGAAATTTCGTGTAGAGTTGCCACTGGTATTGTGTTTCTTACATAATGCGCGATGTAGTATTAGCCAACTTGTGCTCATTAAGTTCACATACATTGGAAATTCGTCTACACTTAGTCCCTACAGTTACATCTTTTGAAAATCACTTGTAGCACCTGTGTTGCATGTCTGGTGCTGTCATCTCCATCCAATGTAGCTATTCATCGGAGAGCTTAACAAGAAAATAAGAGGAATTGAGCACCTCCCATTTATTTTGTAATGCGGGCATGTTTCCATGATTACTTGTCCCTCTGCCTTCCTACCAAATGTAACCAGGTGGGGATAATATTAAGATTTTACCAATTTCATCCGGAGGTACCGAGCCGTCTGTTGTTACTTGATTATTCCGTGGTAACGAGTCTCATCATATAATTCGAACAAGGGTTGTTCTAGAGGCTCTGCCTCTTCCCATAATTTTGAAAGAAAGGTAACAGTCGAGCCTGCTTATGAGGCTATGGTTTTCTGGTTCGGAGGTTGGCTCCTCCGAAGCCGAGGACTGTCTCCTCATACTACTGCGTTAGGACGAGGCTAATGACCCCGGACCTGGTCTGCCCTTCGACATACCAGTATCTCCGGAGTTCTTCCGGTGACTCCGGACCTGACGTATCCTTCGACATGTCAGCTTCTCTGGAGCATTTTTTGGCTCAGCCCGTGCTAGATTGGCAACATCCATCCTGAGGTGACCCTTGTCTCCCGAGTTACTTTGGAACACTGTTCTAGGTGGTCTTCTCCTAATTTATCTTTAGAACTACGAGTGGGCAATTATTATCTCATCCCGAGTGTCTAAAGGACACTATACCTTGTTACATGCAAACCACTACGTTACAGATGAGAGCTTATTTATTCGGATCTACGCAACTATAAGGAATTCTATAAATTCTCGTCTATACCTATGTATGGTTTAGTTATATGCATCGGTACCATGTACCAGACCAGCATCCTTGTTTCGCACTATCATGTAAACTTATTGTTAAAATTAAAAGGCTAAGGCAAGGTTTATAGTTGTGCTACCAAAGGATCTACTCATGTGTTTTCTATCCTTGCATGGCGGCTTAAGAACGTGTAAAAGTAAAGAGTTTAAACACTTACTAGTTTTTGCAATTAATATGTGAGAGGCAATGAGTGTATACCGGACGAGTGATTTCATACCTTTAAATCACATGCTACTTCTGGAAGCTCCATCGGAGGACCATCACCCT
>BQNB010148040.1:6334-16355 GCA_026074375.1 Tanacetum coccineum | reverse complement strand
GGAGCTCGTACCCCGACCAGACAAAGTTATGGTGATTACTTTGAAGTGGATCTACAAAGTGAAACTAGACGAACTGGGAGGAATTTTGAAGAACAAAGCTCGATTAGTAGCCCGTGGTTACCGTCAAGAGGAGGGAATCGATTTTGAAGAGTCTTTTTCTCTGGTTGCAAGATTAGAGGCTATAAGAATTTTTCTCGCGTTTGCTGCTCATATGAACATGGTCGTATACTAAATGGATGTGAAGACTGCGTTTCTGAATGGTAATTTGCGGGAAGAGGTTTATGTTAGCCAGTCGGATGGGTTCATGGATAAAGATAACCCCAATCACGTGTATAAGCTAAAGAAAGCTCTTTATGGGTTGAAACAAGCTCTACGCGCGTGGCATGATATGTTGTCTTCATTCTTGATATCCCAAGACTTCTCCAAAGGCTCAGTAGATCCTACATTGTTCATCCACAAAGATGGCAAGGAATTACTTCTGGTACAAATTTATGTCGATGATATTTTCTAAAATCATGTGCTCAAAATTTAAGATGTCAATGATGGGCAAAATCTCATTTTTCTTAAGATTATAGATTTCTCAAAGTCCCAGAGGCATCTTTATTAACCAGTCAAATTATACCTTTGAATCTTTAAAGAAATACGGTTTTGATTCTTGTGACCTAGTGGATACTCCCACGGTGGAGAAATCTAAACTGGATGAGGATAAAGAAGGGAAAGTTGTTGATCCATCATACTATTGTGGTATGATTGGCACCCTCCTTTATCTTATATCCAGTAGACCTGACCTACATTTTCCTAAATCCATGTGTGCCTGGTATGAGGCTCGGCCTACCGAAAAGCACTTAAATGCAGTAAAAAGGATCTTTCGGTATCTAAAAGGAACGGTACATCGGGGACTATGGTATCCAAAGAATTCTTCGATTAGTCAAACAGCATTTGCAGATGCGGATCATGTTGGTTGTTAAGATACACGTCGTAGCACGTCTGGAAGTATGCAACTTTTGGGTGATAGACTTGTTAGCTGGTCGTCTAAAAGGCAAAAAAGCGCTATGATATCCAGTATGGAAGCTGAATATTTTGCTTTGTCCAGCTGTTTTGCTCAAATCCTTTGGATGAGATCACAGCTTATCGACTATGGCTTTGGATTCAATAAAATTCCAATGTACTGTGATAACAAAAGCGCTATTGCCTTATGCTGCAACAATGTTCAACATTCCAGATCCAAGCATATAGACATAAGATTTCACTTTATCAAGGAGCATGTTGAGAATGGGGTGATCAAACTTTACTTTGTCAATACAGAGTATCAACTGGCAGACATCTTTACTAAAGCTCTTGGCCGAAAAAGAATTGAATTTCTGATCAACAAGCTGGGAATGCGATGTTTTACGCCGGAGACTCTGAAACAATTGGCAGATGAAGTTGATGAATAGTAGTGGTACCTATTCAAATATACTGTATCATATGTATATATCTTAAAAACCATAAAAGCCAAAAAGATTTTTCATTTTTAAATTTTTTTATAAAAACAAAATACAAAAATATAAAATTTTAAAAACCAAAGAAAAAATTAAAAAATTAGAAAATATAAAAAGAGGTAAAAATGGCATGTCTTTTGAAAATCGATAACATTTACGGTCTTAGAAATGTCATTCAATAATGATACGAGGCTGTAAATGAAGTTCGAGCAGAAGTTCAAATGTTTTTAAAACATGCCAAATGGCTTGTTATTATTTCAGATAGCAACCCGGTCATCATCTTAAAGGCAATTATTCCGTCAACGGGAATTTATTCTCGGGAATGGTCTACTTTATGACCATACAAAGGCTTGTGATTACCTTGCATCACAATGCGTGCTTTCTATATTCAATAAGTGTACGTGTCAGTGCGCTTATGTGTCAAAATAAGAGAAATCTTATTTTTATTGGTAAAAAGTTGTCTTCATAATGAATCAGTGTTTTTAGTAATCACAAAAAGATTTTTCAAAGACAATTCGACCACTTAAACAATGACAACAACTCTTTAAATAGAAAGCGGGTCATTATTTAAGGGGGAGAAATTGTCATCAAATAATCTTTTAAAACGGTCTTTCAAAATAAGTCACGGAATTAACAGATAAAGTTTTTAATAATGACGGATCATAATTTAAGGGGAGTTAATGGATTTTAACTACACAAGCTTTAGATGTCATGTGTTTAAAACTTTATGGACTTATTTGCAATTTGAGACTTAGTGAATTCAGGCTTTAAACTACAGACGATCAATACTGCCAACACCTCATAGTTTGTAAAAGACTTAGGAATGCTTGGAAATACTTTCATAGTTTTAAATGCCTTGAAGTTGATTCTCACGGAATAGATTTAAGCTTATTAATTCTTCGAACACGATCTTAAGTATATGCGCGCACAAGGTTTTGCTGATTCTGAGGTATCGAAACCAGCAAGGGGGAAGGAATAGATATACAAGAAAGATAACGAGTACACGTGATAGAATTCATACCCTATTCTCATTTTAGGTCATTCCGGGGAGACAAATGTCATAACCGTAGAGAAAATCAGTGTTTAACTTGTTACTTTCGGGTGCACTATTTCAACTACATAGGGGTAGAGATATCTTGTGATTTCAAGTATGCATCATTTAAGATACTAGGGGGAAGTGTTGTAAGAAGATTTATTTTAAAACGTGAGAAAAGTTCTTTCTGATTCTATTAATGCTTCCTCAAACAGTCAATCCCTAAGCTTATTCCTAAAAGAAGTAGAAATATTTAAGAGGTACACATAGGTATGATGATTCCTTAAGTCAGTCAGTATTCTGCAGAAAGAAATGTCTACATTTGGGACTTAGTTGACTTAGGTGTTATCATTTTCAACTATCATAGAGGAATAATAGTGACAACCAGGACTTCGTGAGACTTTGGTGTTACAATTTATATCATCACTATCATGTAAGGAGAAATACGGACATCCAGGACTTAATTGACTTTCGTGTTGCGGTTTTGAGTTATTTGTGTACTTCGGATATCTGGGCTTTATACATCAAGAATGCTTGATGCGGCTTGCAAGAAAGTTCTAAATCTACTCAAGAAAGGATTGCTGGTTTAGGGGGAAGCTAAGACAACTTCAACACCGACATCACCAACCACACAAGCTCAAGTTACATATGTATCTGAATCTGTTCTATCCTCGAAGTTTGATGCAAAGACTTTCATAACTTGGAAAGAAAGTTGAAGCAACGCTGAAGAATGCTTGGACAGAGAAAGATCAGATTGACAACTTCTTGAAAGAAAGAAGGTTAATGAGGAGCTTAGAAAGTTCGTTGGTGGGAGATTGTTCGAAGGTGTAGGATCCCTAGATCATTCCATTAATTAATCACAAGATCAATAGCACAAAAGATTAAACATTAAAGAACTTTTGATTGAAAGAAATAATAGTGGCTACAATCCCTAAAGATGAAAATAAAATGAAGTAGCTAACCTAAAAAATGAAGAAAAGATGGCTTTATATAGCCTCACAATAAGACCTAAAGAGGCTTTTGGGCTATGATGGGATTTTTCATTAAAGGCCCATTTACATTAATTTACATTGCTTAAACGAGCTAGACTTTTGTCTTGTATCTTCGAGTGACCGAAGCTTCTTTGTTCGGGTCCATTTATGTGATCCTAACAATCTCCCCCTAGATGAGGTCATGAGAAGTTGTTTGAAGCTCACTCGTGTTTTCTCTTTAGCTCGTTGTTGATAAGGATACATCACTGATGTGCTTTGGTAATCAATCTTTAACACCCTGATCATGATCTTCAAGAACTTGTGTGTGACTATGATCTGATCTTTGACTTGTTTAAGCAGTACTTCTCTGGAATTACTTGGTGATCTTCTTTCACTTTGACTTTGGCCATACGCTGATCTTAGTCACACATGCTCATATCTGATGGAATCTTTGAAAGCTTTGATACTTATCTTCTTCCAAATCATTTGAACTTTGCATTAGAAAGAATACATTGATTTTCAGAGATTGTAGCTAAGCAATTAAATATATGTAACTTTTCTTGATTTACTTTTCAATATTGTTGGTATGGATAGAGCACATGGTCTTACATCGGTTACTTTGAGTCATCATTCGCCATGATTAGAAACAATTTAGTCACCAACAAAAACATTTTGTTATGTAAAATCCACTTAATGTGTTCTAGACAACACATTTTTGTGAACACACAAGGTTTTATATTATGATGGGACCGAGTATAGACGATACTCCAATCTGGTCGGTTACATAACCTCTGATCCCGTGAATCAATGATTACAGTATGAATACTGACCTTTGATCAGATAGATTCATTAAAAAACCTTCTTTTGACAGTTTTTCCCGGCTCTAACCAAGCTAGTTCCTCTAATTACCTAAGGTATCAGATTCCCTAAAGTTCGCCCGTTCTCTAGACCAGATTTCCGAAGACTAAACACACAATAGTATTTTCTACTACTAGAATGGTAAAGAGTGAGTCAGTCCATTTACTATCTGCTGCCTATGACGTACCAATTCCTTTTTTCAGCTTTTTACATCTTAATACAATTAAGTACCGTAGAAGCCTGAGGCAAAAATGATTTGAAAAACATTCGATGTGCTTATACAATGTTGTTTGGGGCACAAACTAAAGTTAAATCAGAATGCTTCTGATGAATGTTTTGAAATTCAATACCCGAAAGATATAGAAGCGCATGGAAATCCAAACTTGTACAAGTAAATTTATGAAATCCACTTCACTAGTGGTGGCGCACGACCGAAGACCCAGCCATAGCATACATACAATACCCTGGTGTTACAACATCTCTTTCCTCAGCATTCCATAAGATCATTTCACGAAACATGAAACAAAAGATTCTTGTCATTTATCAAGATACGTGTGTATAACACAAACTTTTGGTACCTTGACATTTTTGAACATTTTAACACTTATACTCCCCCTACACATGTGCGTCGATAATCGAAAGATGTTTAGCACATGCACGGATAAGACTTAGCATTTTAGAATCAATCGTAACATTAATTATCAGTTTCATATTTAAGTCACATTTTCTCCCCCGGATCAAAAGGTATGAAACTTGTGAATGGTTTTGAACTAGGAATGGACTTAAATGTATCAATCTGCCCCCCTCAAGGTAAGAGGTGAGGTGACATAGCACAAATATCAAGTGAGCAATTGAAACAATAACCTTTAAAATACACAGACAGGATGATACTGCAATCTGTCTTAACTTGTAAACGGTGTGTCGTGTCCAATCTATCAGCATAGAATCACATCTAACAATACGTACTTTTGACCTGCAACAACTGTTAGTAGTACATGATTCTCCCCCCTCTAACAATGACCCGTGTCCAATTTTGAATTTGGTTAACCCGAACAAGTTGCTAAAACAAGTTTTGCTTATGAGAAAAATTAGGTCCAGGCTTAGACAAACTTCCTTTCAGTATAGAAATATTGGCACTGAACTACACAAAAACCTCTGATAAACCGGGTTACAGTCTGAAATAACTGCAAGCCATTTATCTAATTTTTTATTTTTTTTTATTTTTATTTTTTATTTTTTATTTTTTTATTTTATATTTTTTATTTTTTATTTTTATTTATTTATTTTTTATTTTTTTTAAATATACACAATGATACAATGCTTAGCATTCAAAAAATACCAGATAACCCCTTGGAACCAGCCTTTTGATCACTATGTTTACAATCAGTGAACCTAGAGATCATAGTAACTTTGGAACTAGAACTAACACTCGGGGTAAGTTCTAAAGGCTCAACAATGGGTTCCATTATCCTAGTTAAAGGACAGGTATCATACAACGCAAAATGTCGTCCAGTGGGTTTCCACTGAGGCTTAACACTACCAACAACCTTTCTAGTTGGTCTCCAAGCTGTCTTAGTAGTGTTCACATTATGATTCCTGGTTGCTTTCCAAACCTGCTTAGTATGATTCACACTATGTTTGGCCTGGGGGGTTTGGTTTCACATACGTCCAAGAACGAATCACTGCAAGAAAACTGATTATGGTCAACAACGTTCAACTTCCTATTGTGATATGCTGCTCTCCTCGCGTTCACACTTTTATTGGGCAGGATATGATGGTTCCGAGTGTGGCTCTTTGGCATAGGTTTGCGAGATTCAGTGGCAGGTTTGGTTCTTGTAGACAAATTTACAGAAACATTAGGCTTCTTGTTTTGTTGCACTGGTGTTTCTTAAGTGTGGGTCTATTTGAAGTCCTGGGGTTCTTGAAAAGTAACTTGCTTTTTTCTTAGGCAACGGGGTTGGTTTCACCCAGTTGGCTCTTTTTGGAGGTGGAATGTACTTGAACTTTGTATAACATCCCTGAATCAAGTACTTGGTTTCTCAAGGCTGTAGGATCCCCCACTAAACACCCTTTTTGCCACTCAACCTGCAGTTTTCAGTTTGGCAATTCGAGTCAGTTAGGCTTAATCTTTCAGTGTACGCAGTACGTGAGTGAGTATTCGCCTTTGACAGTTCATCATACCGTCTTTTGAGACTCACGTTTTCTACCTTAAGGCCATCTAGCTGAATCCTAAGAGGTAATCGTACTTCAACTGAAATCTGTCATTTCTAAGCCGTTGGTCACATCTACCTTCAGTGGAACCTACATTCCAACACCTTCATGTGTTGATCTGAGCTTCATAAATTCTGATATGGTGACATTTCCTTGAAGCTGATCTTTTAACATTATTTATTTCAAAAATAACATTGAGGCACTAAGATGTGTCTAAAGCAACTTGTTTATGAGTTTTGAAATTTTAGTTGTAAATCAATATGGGTCTTTTGTAAATGAGAGTTAACGTTCTCAGATTCAATGACCATCTCTATGTTGTTTTAAACTTCAGCTTCAAAGTTCAATGAACTATAGTGTGTTCCCTATCGCTGCAAACTTAAGATCTTCACAAAGGCAAATTCGAATAGGGCACAACAAATCACGTGAAGTAAGCACAATAAAGCAGATATCTTATTTCTAAACATCAGCAATTCAAGCCATCATTTTTGATTAAAAGATTTTTTCCTTCTCAATGGTCGAGTTCTTGGTTAACAAGACACATTGGGTTCATATTCCGCATCCAACTCATCAAAAATCTGTTCATATTCTTTTACTTCTTTAAAAATTGTTTCATTAGCAGATTCTATGTGTTTTTTGAAATGGTCATAAAATGGTACCAGTTGTTGTTCAACAAACTGTTTGGCATAATCAAAACACCATTCGGAAACATAGAGTGGTTTTTGTGTTGTTCGTTCATTTATGATACCTTCAAATTGATGAAAAACAGCATTAACCTGTTGAAAATGAAACAGAACTTGACTTGGAGGTCGACTTTTATGAACAAAAGGAGTAGCAGGTGTGGCTGGTTTACTAGCTTGACTAGCAATTTCGTTGGCAGAAAGCCAATACACCTGATCTCCAGATAGTTCCTTCTGAGGAACGAACATAAGGGCATTAAGCTTGGCATAGAAGTCGTTTGCGGGTCTAACATGTCCTGGTTTTTCACTCATCTTTTTCATGCTAACCACTTGGTGTACCAAGACATCTTCACTATCCCATATGCGAACAGGATGGTGAGCGGGATGCAAAAGGGTATCAGCATCGTACAAGACAGGTTGAGCTCGCTTGGCTATATAACCAAGACCTGGGTTACGGGTACCTAGGAGGTCCTTGTGCAAGTCAGCGGTTGCGGCTTTAGGTTTCTTAGAAAGCATAGGAATAGTATGTGTTGGCATGTTAAATCTTTGCAACATATCTCTTGCAACTTTGTTAGCATTCTTTAAACAAACTATTTCATCTAGATAACTATCTGCTAAATCCTTTTTCTCAGATAAAATCTTTTCCTTTTCAGATTGTAAAAATGCAATTGATTTTTCTTTTCCTGAAAGATGATTTAAGCAAATTCGTTTTCTTGCAAAAGTACAAGGCGTTACGCTTATTTACGCTGAATTCACTATGGCTTGTTCCTTCTTACTTGTTTTCACGATCAAGTTTTGAGCCTTGTGTTATCAGAACCGACATATTTCTTGCTTACATTGAAGAAGCTCATTGTTTAAGGTCTCGATTTCCAAACATTTTTCTTGGTTAACCTTAGCATGTCCGTCTAGTTGGGTTTGCAAGTCAGTTAAGATGGCAATCATAGAAACTTTATCAGATGTGTCAGCAGATACCATTAGTTGAAACATTTGGGCCTTCGGTACAAGAAGATACTGATGATAACGGGATCGTATTGTCTCAATCATCAGTCCTCAGCATCGGATCCTAAAGTTCTTTCCTGGTGCAACTCCTAGACTCAACTGAAATCCAACATTATCAAAGATTTGATTGTCATTGGAGTGTACCACATTGACTTGACTGTTGTAAGGCACTGTGGATGACAAGTGTGGCACCAAAACGCGACAGCACCATTGGGGCCTTCAATCCAACGTCCTGAGTCAATGCATCCTCCATGGATAGACTATCGAAGATATTCGATGTAGTCATTGCCAGAGGTTGATCATAAACTGTAATCGTCATTTGTTGCCTTGAATAACGATTTTATGAATGATCTGATCTTAAGTGATCGTTGATTGGTGATTTGGTTTGAAGTTTATGATTTTTGGGTAAATTTTGAAACAGTAAAATGCTGTTTTGAAGCTCTAAATGACCCCGAATGGCTTAAAAATAACAGGGCAATCCGACTCAAGAATTATTTTTGCGGCAAATCAAGCAAAACACAACTTAGCTTGATCAAAACGCAATGAATTTACACTCAAAACGCAACGAACTTTGTGGTCAAAACGCAATGATACTTGTTGTCAAAATGCAATGATATCTTCCTCAAAACGCAATGACACTTAAAGTCAAAACGCAATGGACTTTTCTTGTCAAAACGCAACGAAACTTGGGTCAAAACGCAATGTGTAGAAAATTTTGCCAGCGTAACGTTTTATTTAAAACGCAATGATATTTCTTCAAAACGCAACCTATGATTTCAAAACGCAACTTGTTGTCGAGCAAAACGCAATGAATGAAATCAAAACGCAATGCTTGAAAAATTTTGGCAGCGTAGCGTTTTAGTCAAAACGCAATAGAAATCTTCAAAACGCAACCTGTATGCTCAAAACGCAATCTGTATGCTCAAAACGCAACATGAATATGCTTAAAACGCAATATGAATATGTTCAAAACACAATATGAAGACTAACAAAAAACGCAACACTTCTAGCTTTTTTTTCTAATCCACTTCGAACCCAAAACACAAACAAACCACGTCTCTTTTTTTTTTGATTATTTTCGAACGAAAGGATGAACAAAAAAAACAATCACGAAACGAATTTTTCTTGTCTCCTTTTTTTTTGTTATGATTTGCGAACCAATAAGAACAAAAAAAACAATCACGTACACCCCCTTTTTTTTTGAATTCGATCAAACAAAAAAATAAAATAAAAAAAACAATCACTTTTGGCTCTTGATACCAATTGTAGGATCCCTAGATCATTCCATAGATTAATCACAAGATCAATAGCACAAAAGATTAAACATTAAAGAACTTTTGATTGAAAGAAATAATAGTGGCTACAATCCCTAAAGATGAAAATAAAATGAAGTAGCTAACCTAAAAAATGAAGAAAATATGGCTTTATATAGCCTTACAATAAGACCTAAAGATGCTTTTGGGCTATGATGGGCTTTTTCATTAAAGGCCCATTTACATTAATTTACATTGCTTAAACGAGCTAGACTTTTGTCTTGTATCTTCGAGTGACCGAAGCTTCTTTGTTCGGGTCCATTTATGTGATCCTAACAGAAGGAGACCCACGCCTGCGACAAAAGAACCATATGATTCTATCATATGATGTTCTCATCATTCATGTCAAACCTCGTACATAATAATTTTGTGTATATATGTAGTGTAGACTTATGGTGATAATAAGGAGTGCTCGAGTACAAAATTTTCAAGAATTTCTTAGTAAATTCAAAAATTTCAAATTATTGTACTCAGCACT
>BQNB010148039.1:0-16356 GCA_026074375.1 Tanacetum coccineum | reverse complement strand
CCTTATCGAGACAAACAAAGGATGCCGGTTAGATCGCTTTTTGGTATGATGTCTCGGGTGTTCGGTTTCGTTCATGGGAGTTTTTCGGTTGGCGCCATGGTGGGATCTTTCTTATTCTAATAGCCTTTGGTTGTTTTGCGAGTTCGTTTCGTTAGAGTTTTTCTGTTCCTTTTCGTTCTTTGTTTGTAGGATCGTTTTTGCGTGTATATCGTCTGCTAGTTTCTTTCTAGCTCTTTTTTAATAAAATTCCATTTGCCGTTCAAAAAAAAAATACGCTCTAACAAGTGTCTACTAAACATGTATTAGCAAAACCTTAGTGTGCGTTTAGTTAGAGGGAAAACACCCTTGTTTTCACAAAATATTTTGTGGAAAACAAGGAAAACAAAGATCGCGTTCAAAACATTGTTTTCCAATAAAATTCTCTATAAAACACAAAATATGCATTTCTCAACTTAACAAGGGAAACTACAAAACAAATTTTATTTGTTTTCCTTGTTTTCTTTGTAACCCCCTTGTTTTCTTAAGAATGGAAAACAATATCACATGAACTCGTTTTCTATGTTTTGTGGAAAATAAAGGGGCCGTTTAGTTGGCGAAATATCTTATTTTTCTAGGAATTTTTTCATCTGAAAAGGAAAATATAGAAAATCCGTTTAGTCGCAATTTTTTTTCAACATTTTTCAAAAAAGGTGGGATTTTCATTCACTTTTTTTAACATTTTTCAAAAAAAATGAAAAACCCATTTTATTATTCTCACTTTTTTTCATTTTTATTTCTTCTCAATAAAAAGAAAAAATGTAACTCCAACTAAACGGATTTTCAAAAATCTCAAATCTTCTCTAAAAAAGAAGAACAATTCCATTATCTGGGAAATTAGAAACTGAAAAATAGGAATAATTTTCACCAACTAAACGTCCTCTAAATCTCCTCATTTTTTTTACAAATCTAAAAGCACAAAATTATGAAAAATTTTCTCCAACTAAACACAACCTTATTGTCTGCGCTTTTTAAAAAGTTATAAGCGCAAAACATTAATGTTATCTTTTTTTTGGGGTTCAAGGTTCTTGGGTTCTTCCTAGTTCCTCTCATTGTGATGGGTATGTTGGGCCCAATCGAGGTGTATGGTCCAAGTAAATTTAATGGATATGTATGTAATGGGGTTGGACCGTTGGGGGATGAAGCTAGATTTTATAAATTAAGGACTCTAAGTCGTGTATAAAGAAAACATATAAGATTTATCATCATACATGCGAGTAGTGTGTCGCATAAAGATGATATCTGGAATTGTACATCGGAACTGTTATAGTCCGAATACTCATAAGGTTGGGTTGACGCTCGTCGATCTCTCCCCCAAACTGTACTTACAAGTTTCTTTGCAAAAAGCTCTCCACGCCTACTCTTAGAAAAAAGACCCTTTTTCTTTAGTTAGTACCGACCGTAAAACCATTTATGAGTAAGGGGAATCTCCACGCCTACTCTTAAAAAAGTCCTGAAACTTGAATTAAAATTTGATTGATTCGTAGAGCAAAATATTGATTTCCGTCTGAATTTTTGAGCCAATATAAATTGAAACTAGTTGTAAAGCTCGCCTAATGGGCGGGCTTGTTTTGTGAGTATCCAAGTGAAAAATTAACTAACGGATAATGAATTACGAAAACCTTGAAATTTTTATAGAGTGAATAACAAAAAAAAAATGAACGGTAATCCGATAAAATGAAACAAAACTTATGTTGTACTGAGTAACATTTTTATTCAGTAAATGTTTCGAACTAACCCGGCCTGACACAAGAATATTAGTTTTGTTGATATGATAAGTATTGTAATAATAACGCGACACCTGAAATCGAGAGTAAATCTACACAACAAAAAACATGACTCATTAACATACTATTTACCACTAATTTGGCTTTTTTGTTTTTCTTTCTTTTCCTTTTGATCTTCTTGCCTCTTTTTTTAGAGATAGCAAACATATTAGCGATCACCGGTATTGGAGATCTGCATTGCTGTCCTGCACAAGAAACAAAATCATAACAGGTTGGGATCAAAAGACTTCATGATGATCTTGGAGTTAATACTGCTAAGGTTAGAGTTACTGCTGCTAAGCATAACTTACTGCTGTTAGTGATAATTAGTGAAAAATATGCTAAGTAGTTAGTATGTCAGTTACTACTACTAGTATATATTACTACTGCTAATGGAAGTTAAGACTGCTCAGAGACTTGGAAGAAATACTACTAAGTAGTTAATACTGCTAGTATACAAGTTACTACTGTTAGTGTTAACTTAGTTCTGCTAGTATATGTTAGTACTGAGCTTGAGTAAAGTTACAACTGTTAGCATAAAGTTAGTACTGCTAGTGTAACTTAGTACTGCTGATGAAGAAAATGTAAGAAAATTTACTAAGTAGTAGTTTCTACTGATGCTTGTAAAAGTTAGTGTGCTGTAATAAAAGTGTTAATGTTGCTGGTTTACTAACTGCTATAAGGATTTACAACTGCTAGAAGAATTTTAACTTCTGAAGGTATATAAAGATGAAGATTGCTTTATCAGATTACTTACGGTGAGTAGTATGAGATATTCTGCTATGAGATATTTCTGTAAAAGATATGTATATCTTATTAAGTTAGAAGATTTGCAGTTATCTATTATAATTATAGAAGATTTGTAGTTATTTTGTAAATGACTCCTTGGTGTATAAAAGGAGGTCCTATGGTATAGAGTTCTATGTACCAAAACATACATTCATACGTTTTTGATATATAACTTCAAGGTTGTAAACCCTAGTACTACACAAAGTACTCGTGTTATTGATAATAATAATATTGGACCTTTTCAGTAATATCATTGTTCATACAGTTTACTGTTTCATTAATATTCTTCTAAATATTAAAGAGTAGATTCCGCATACTCTTTAGTATTCACAAAGTTTCTACTATAGTTGTTTTGGATCTATCCAAAGTAACTTAACCTTTACAAGCTAATGAATCGATCTTAAGTTGGGATCAACAAGTGGTATCTAGGCTTGTGTTATGAAACTTTGATCTAGAAGAAACTAACAAGAACCATATTATTCATAAGGAAGAGATGAATCTAGAAACTGCTCAAACCACTACTACTACAAAATTGCCCATTCTCAAACTGGGTGAATATGATATGTGGAGGCTAAAGATTGAGCAATACTTTCAAGTATAAGACTATGCTCTATGGGTTGTCATAGAGAGTGGAAACTCATTCAAACCAGTACCTCAAACAACAACAAATGCTGATGGTACCTCAACTACACAAATTCTAGGTCATGTCACTACTGAAGAAAAGGTTCAAAAGAAGAATGATGTGAAGGCAAGAAGTATGTTACTGATGACACTTCTTAATGTAAATCTAATGACTTTCAATCAGTACAAGGATGATCAGACTTTGTTTGCTGATATACAAACAAGATTTGGTGGTAATGAAGCCACAAAGAAGACTTAGAAGACTCTTTTGAAGCAAATGTATGAGAACTTTAGTGCTCCAAGCACAGAGTCTCTTAATTATATTTTTAATAGGCTTCAGAAGATTGTAAGTTACCTGGCTATCTTGGGTGAAAATATTTCATAAGAATATCTCAATTTGAAATTTTTGAGAAGTCTGCCTTCTGAGTGAATACTCATGTTGTGGTTTGGAGGAATAAACCTGATCTAGACACAATGAGCTTTGATGATCTCTACAACAATTTCAAGATTGTTGAACAAGAGGTTAAAAGAACTGCAAGCTCAAGCTCAAGTTCTCAGAATATGGCTTTTGTGTCATCCCCTAGTAGTACTAATAAAGTTAATACTGCTTATGAAGTTAGTACTGCTAACACTCAAGTTAGCCCTGCTAGCACTCAAGTTAGCACTGCTAGTACTCAAGTTAGTACTGCTAACTTAAGTGATGACACTGTTTATGCATTTTTGGCCAGTCAACCAAACAGGTCTCAACTTGTATATTAGGACCTTGAACAAATCCATAAAGATGACATAGAAGAGATGGATTTGAAGTGGCAGTTAGCATTGCTGAGAATGAGGACAAGAAGGTTTTTCTAGAAAACTGGTAGAAAGATCAATATCAATGGGAGTGAGACAACTGGATATGACAAGTCTAAAGTAGAGTGTTTCAACTGCCACAAGATGGAATACTTTGCAAGGGAATGCAGAGGACCTAGGAACCAAGATAGCTAAAACAGGAATCAAGACAGCTCTAGAAGGACTGTAAATATAGAAGAAACTTCTTCCAAAGCCATGGTGGCTATTGATGGAGCTGGTTTTGACTGGAGCTATATGGTAGATAATGAAGTCCCTTCAAACATGGCTCTTATGGCCTTTTCAGACTCTGAGGTACGTAATGACAAAACTTGTTCAAAAACCTGTCTAAAAAGATTTGAAACTCTTAAAACTCAACTTGATGATTTAAGGATAGAGTTTAACAAATCTGAGTTCAATTTAGCTACTTATAAAAGAGGGTTAACATCTGTAGAAGAGCAACTTGTCTTTTATAAAAAGAATGATGTTATTTTTTGTGAGCAACTTGTTGTTCTTAAAAGAGATATCTCATATAAAGACTTAAAAATTAGCTTGCTTATAAGTGAGTTAGAAAAGCTTAAGCAAGAAAAAGAAAGCAATTAACTTAAAATTGAAAATTTTGATAATGCTTCTAAGAGTCTAGACAAATTAATAGGGAGTCAGATAACTGATAAAAGTAGAAAGGGTGTGGGGTTTGTATGCTATAATGCTGTTCCACCTCCCCCTACAGGGTTATTTTCACCCCCAAATCTTGATTGTCTTACTCTGGTCTAGAGGAGTTCCAACAGCCTGAGTTTAAAGGCTATGGACCTCAGACTAGTAAGAGTGTTAGTGTA
The DNA here is from genome assembly GCA_026074375.1 of Tanacetum coccineum. Taxonomy (NCBI): domain Eukaryota; kingdom Viridiplantae; phylum Streptophyta; class Magnoliopsida; order Asterales; family Asteraceae; genus Tanacetum; species Tanacetum coccineum. Next base: position 11,480 of record BQNB010148039.1, on the reverse strand, counting down.
AATATTTCTAATGAGGTTAAGGAATCTCCTGATGCCCCATTGGTTAAGGAGTTGGTGTCAGATGATAAGTTAGAGAAGAAAACTGTTTTTCCTACTGTTGCTAAGATAGAATTTGTTAAAGCTAAACCACAAGAAAAACTAGTTAGAAAACCAGTTAAGTATGTTGAAATGTACATGTCACAAACTCCTAGGGGAAATCAAAGAAACTAGAATAATCAGAAGTCCCAACAGCTAGGAAGTGACTTTAAGATGCACAATAAAGCTTATTTTGTCTGTGGAAGTTTTGACCATGTTCAGGCTGACTGAAATTACCATCAAAAGGAAAGGGTGGTATTTGGGAATAATTATACAAGGGTGAATTATAATTATTCTGCTAAACAGGCGCACCCTAGTGCTCATAGGAACATAGTTCCAAGAGCAGTTTTAATAAAAACTGGCTTAAGTTCACTTAATACTGCTAGGCCTGTTAATACTGCTCATCCCAAAACTACAGTTTATAGTGCTAGACCAATGTCACATTTTTCTAAATCAGCACAATCAACTATAAAGAGGCCCTATCAAATAAGAACAACATTAACTAACAAAAATTTTAGCCAAAAAGTTAATATTGCTAAGGGAAAATTTTATACTGCTAGGCCAAAACCAGTTAATACTGCTAGGCCAAATTTAACAGTAGTTAATGTTGTTAGGACAAATCAGGTTAATGTTGTTAAGTCCTCATCATGTTAGGTTTGGAGACCTACCAAACTTAATAGTGCATCAATTACTTTATAGAGACATAATTATGTTGATGCACGAGGCATATCCAAGTCAGTGATGGCTTAGGTCCTCAAAGGAAACTAATTTGCTTATTTTTATGTGCAGGGTCATCCACAAAAAGAATATCAAGGCTATGTTGACAGTGGATACTCAAGGCATATGACAGGGAACATGTCTTATCTCTCAGACTTCAAGGAATTTGATGGATGATATGTTACCTTTGGGGGAGGAGCCAAAGGATAAAAAATTACTGGTAAAGGAACTCTTAAAACTGGTAAGCTTGATTTTGAGGATGTGTACTTTGTCAATGAGTTACAGTTTAACCTTTTTAGTATTTCACAGATGTGTGAACTGACACTAGATGGTTTGTTCTGTCTCCTGACTTTAAGTTAGCTGATGAAAGTCAGGTTCTACTTAAAGCTCCTAGAAAGAACAATTTGTACAGTGTTGATATGAGGAATATTGTTCCTAAAGAGTGTTTAACTTATCTTGTTGCAAAGGCCACACTTGATGAATCAATGCTATGGCATAGGAGGCTAGGTCATGTAAATTTTAAAACTATTAATCAACTTGTTAAGGAAAATCTTGTGAGAGGTTTACCTTCAAAACGTTTTGAAAATGACCAAACTTGTGTTGCTTTTCTTAAGGGAAAGCAACACAAAGCCTCTTGTAAGTCCAAAATTTAGAACTCTATTATTTAGCCTTTATTTATGTTGCATATGGACTTGTTTGGTCCAACTTTTGTGAGTAGCTTAATGAATAAGAAATACTATCTAGTTGTCACTAATGATTATAGCAGATTTACTTAGGTTTTCTTTCTAGCAACTAAAGATGAGACTAGTGGCATTCTTAAGAGCATTATAACTAAGATAGAAAATCTAGTTAATAAGAAAGTAAAGATTATCAGATGTGACAAAGGAACAGAGTTCAAAAATAGAGTTATGAGTGAGTTTTGTGAAGAGAAAGGCATTAAGTAGGAATTTAGTACAGCTAGAACTCCTCAGCAAAATGTTGTTACTGAAAGGAGAAATAGGACACTAATTGAGGATGCTAGAACTATGTTAGCTAACTCTAAGTTACCTACTACATTTTGGGCAGAAGTAGTTAATATTGCTTGCTATGTGCATAATAGAGTATTAGTAGTTAAGCCTCATAACAAGACCCCCTGATGAAATGTTTAGAGGTAGAACACCTGCTCTAAGCTTCATGAGACCATTTGGGTGTCATGTTACCATTCTTAATACCTTAGATTATTTAGGCAAGTTTGATGGAAAGTCAGATGAAGAATTCTTTGTTGGATAATCAATGAATAATAATGCTTTTAGGGTATACAACATTAGAACTAGGAAAGTAGAAGAAAACATGCATATTAGGTTCTTGGAGGATAAGCCTATTATTGCAGGTGATGGACCAAAGTGGTTGTTTGATATTGATGTTCTAACAAAATTAATGAATTATGTGCCAGTTGTTGTAGGTACAAACTCTAATGATCTTGTAGGTACATAAGAAAGTACTGGTGCAGGCCATTCTAACAAAGAGACAGGATCTAGCCAAGACTACATTTTGATGCCACTGTGGAAAGATGGTTCACTATTTGATTCTTCTTCAAAGAATTCTAGTAATGATAAACCACAACCTTCTAGTGATGCTGGAAAGAAGTATGATGAAGGTGTAAATAAAGAAAGTAGAATTAATGATCAAGAGAGACCTGAAAAAAGTACTCAAGATATTAATACTGCTGGGCCAAGTATTAATACTGCCAGTACAAATATTAATATTGTTAGTCCAATAGTTACTACTGCTCCACTTGAAGCTACACATGCTGATTTCTTTGGTGATGAAACAGAAGTGGATATGAGCAACATTACTACCACATATCCAGTTCCTTCTACTCTAAATACAAGAGTCCATAAAGATCATTCACTTGATCATGTGATTGGTGATGTACAGTCTGGTGTACAGACAAGGAGAATGACAAAGACTACAAATGAACAAGGTTTTATTAGTGCTGTTTATGAAGGGAAAACTCATGAGGACCTTCATACTTGTCTGTTTGCTTGTTTCCTATCCACCAAGGTCCAAACCTGTTGTAACTTGAACTACATAAGCTCTTCTTGCATAGCTTCTATCAAGCTTGGATTACCTTTTTGGGCTCTTCCTGAACAGACAAGTATGAAGGTCTTTATGAGTTTTCTCTTCATAAACAGCACTAATAAAACCTTGTTCATTTGTAGTCTTTGTCATTCTCCTTATCTGTACACCAGACTGTACATCACCAATCACATAGTGAATGATCTTTATGGAGTCTTGTATTTAAAGTAGAAGGAACTGGATATGTGGTAGTAATGTTGCTCATATCCACTTCTGTTTCATCACCAAAGAAATAAGCATGTGTGGCTTCAAGTGGAGCAGTAGTAACTGTTGGACTAACAATATTAATATTTGGACTAACAATATTAATATTTAGACTAACAATATAAATATTTTTACTAGCAGTATTAATACTTGGCCCAATAGTATTAATATCTTGAGTACTATTTTCAGGTCTCTCTTGATCATCAATTCCACTTTCTTTAGTTACACCTTTATCATCCTTCTTTCTATTATCACTAGAAGGTTGTGGTTCATCATTACTAGCATTCTTTGAAGAAGAATCAAATAGTGAACCATCATTCCACAGCGGCATCAAAAAGTAGTCTTGGCTAGATCTTGTCTCCTTACTAGAATGACCTGCACCAATACTTTCTTCTGTACCTACAAGATCATTAGAGTTTGTACCTACAACAACTGGCATATAATTCATTGATTTTGTTAGAACATCAATATCAAACAACCACTTTGGTCCATCACCTGTAATAATAGGCTTATCCAAGAACCTAATATGCAAGTTTTCTTCTACTTTCCTAGTTTTGATGTTGTATACCCCAAAAGCCTTACTATTCAATGAGTATCTAACAAAGAATCCTTCATCTGATTTTCCATCAAACTTACCTAAATAATCTAAGGTATTAAGAACGGTAACATGACACCTAAATGGTCTCATGAAGCTTAGAGCAGGTGTTCTTCCTCTAAACAGTTCATAATGGGTCTTGTTATAAGGCTTAACTATTAATACCCTATTCTGCACATAGCAAGCAGTATTAACTACTTCAGCCCAAAATGTACTAGGTAACTTAGAATCAGCTAACATGGTTCTGGTAGCCTCAATTAGTGTCCTATTTCTCCTCTCAGTAACACCATTTTGCTGAGGAGTTCTAGCCATACTAAATTCCCTCTTAATGCCTTTTTGTTCATAAAGTTGCTGTGGACAAGTACTTTGGATTCAAAATCAAATGCTGGATTATGGATACAATTTCATGAATACCAAGATTTTTATTGACAATGAAAGCACCATCTGCATAGTTAAGAATCCAGTATTTCATTCAAAGACTAAGCACATTGAGATTAGGCATCACTTTATTAGAGATTACAATGAGAAGAAGCTTATTCAGATGATAAAGATTCATACATATCAGAATGTTACAGATTTACTCACAAAAGCATTTGATGTTGGCATATTTCAATATCTGATTGCAAGTATAGGAATGCTTAACCTCTAAAGTATTGATTGAGGGGATGTTAATTGCGTTTATATGCAGCGGTTAGTGCACAAATGATTGCTTGAAAATGGAATGAACAACACCATGATGAAGATACAAGTTAGTGCTCGTTGGGGACAACTTTCTACTAAATAAGATAATTAGTGCTGCTAGTTATATTTAATACTGCTATGTTAATGTTGTTGGTTTTACTTATTACTGTTTGTTATAATTAATATTGTGAGTACTTAGAGAAAATAGTGAGCTGAAAAACAAAAGAGAGAAGCGTGAAAATAAAAACAGATAGAGTGAATTGGTGATTAATAAGAAATGAGAGAAATAGTGAGCTAAAAAACAAAAAGAGAGATGTGTGAAGAATAAAAACAGATAGAGTGAATTGGTGAGAAAAAGAAATGAGAGAAATTAGTGAGAATGAAAAACAGAAAGAGAGATGTGTGAAACAAAAATAGAATGAGTGACTCTGTGGAGCAAAAAAAGAAAGCGATAAGAAATTGATGAGAATGAAAAGACAAAAGAGAATTTTGTGACATAAAGAACAAACATAGTGATATCATAAGAAAAAAGAATTGATGAGATATAGTGATTAAAAAAAAAAACAGAAAGAGAGCTTGTGAGAATCAAAATTAATGATGGAAATGCTTTTTGGAACGAAATTAGAGTTAATGCTGGTGACTCAAAGTTAATGCTGTTAGGCATACACTTACTACTGCCAGTGTTAGTTAATGCTGTTAGGCATAAACTTACTACTGTTGGTTAAGTTAATGCTGCCAGGCATACACTTAATGCTGCCAGTCTTAGTTAATGCTGTTGAGGGTGATTTCATAAATACTTTGATTAAGGGCTTCAATCACTCATTCGATCGATTTTACACTCTAATATACTCTCTAATCATATACCCTAACTCAATTTCATTCTTAATCATCAAAACCCAACACAATGTCGAACCTAAAGTTTGCTGAAACTCACAATTTGGTTGCATTTTTGGAGAAACCCGAAGAAAGTGATGGGTTTGAAGGAATTATTGACTTTTTGAATGCAAGTTCTATCAGATATGCGCTAACGGTGAATCCCACCATCTATACTTCATGCATTAAGCAGTTCTGGGCTATTGCTAAGGCAAAAATTATCAATGAGGAAGTGCAGATACACGCCCTAGTAGATGGGAAGAAGGTGATCGTCACTGAGACGAGTGTGAGAAGAGCTCTTCAATTAAAAGATTCTGAAGGTACTGAATGTCTACCCAATGCTACCATTTTTGCAGAACTGGAAAGAACGAGGTATGAAAATCTTACACAAAAGCTTACATTCCGTAAAGCTTTCTTTTCACCTCAATGGAAATTTCTTATCCATACAATTATGCAATGCCTTAGTACTAAGACTACTGCTTGGAACGAATTCAGTAGCACTATGGCCTCAACTATCATATGTCTTGCCATAAACCAAAAATTTAACTTTTCTAGGTACATTTTTGATAATATGGTGAAGAACTTGGAGGGTGGAGTTAAGTTTCTAATGTTTCCAAGGTTTGTGCAAGTTTTCCTGGATAAACAAGTTGAAAGAATGACCAAACATAAAAAAAATTATGTTACACCTTCTCACTCTAAGAAGGTCTTTGCAAATATAAAGAGAGAAGGAAAAGGTTTTTCTGGGAGAGTTACCCCTCTATTTCAAACTATGATGGTTCAAGCTCAAGAAGAGGGTAAAGGTTCTAAAATGCCTACTGTTCCCCAACACACATCCACCATTAATTAACCATCATCATCACAACCTCTAAAGAAGCAAAAGCCTTGGAAGACCAAGAAACAGAACATTGAGGTTTCTCAACCTAGTGATCCTACACAACCTATAGCAGATGAGACTGAAAATGTGGAAAGTGTACCTATACATTCCAATGATCCACTACTTAGTGGCGAGGATAGACTGAAACTAAATGAATTGTTGGAACTTTGTACAAAACTGTCTGAAAGAGTTCTTGACTTGGAGAACACTAAGACCTCTCAACTTGCAAAGATAACTAAATTAAAGGAGAGGGTCAAGAAGCTGGAAAAGAGGAATAAGTCAAGAAATCCAGGGCTTAAAAGATTAGGAAGGTTGGTAGATCAGCACAAGTGGTTTCCTCTGATGATGAAGGTTTGATGCATCCAAACAGAGGAGGAAAATTGCTGATATTGATGCAGATGAAGAGGTTACTTTGGTTGATGAAGCTCAGGGGAGGATTGATGATAATTTAATGTTTAATACAGGAGTCTTTGTGGAGCAGGTAGTTGAAGTTGAAAAGGTAATTAGTACTGCTGAAGTTACTACTGCCAGTGCTACAACAACAACTGTTGATGAATTGACTTTGGCTCAAACCTTAATAAAAATCAAAGCAGTTAAACCCAAGGCTGTTACAACTGCTGCTACAACAACTACAACTGCTGTTACAAGACCCAAGGCTAGAGGAGTTGTAGTTCAGGAGCTAAGTAAATTTACAACTACAACATCACAACCATCACAACTTCCACAGGCTGAATACAAAGGCAAGGGAAAAATGGTTGAGCCTGAAAAGCCTTTGAAAAGGAAATATCAAATTTTGGTAGATGAAGAAATTGCTTAAAGACTTCAAGAAGAATGGCAAGCTGAATTAGAAGAAGAGGAAAGGCTGGCAAGACAAAAAGAAGAAGAGGATAACTTAATTTCATAGGATAACACTCAAGCTATGATAGAGGCAAATTATGAGTTAGCTCAGAGACTACAAGCAGAAGAACAAGAAGAGCTGACCATTGAATAAAAATCAAAACTGTTTGTAGAGCTCATGGGCAAAAGGAAGAAGCACTTTGCAAAGCTTAGAGCTGAAGAGATCAGAATAAAACCACCAACCAAAGCCTAAAAGAGGAATCAAATGTGTACTTATTTGAAAAATATGGCTAATTACAAGCATAGTCAATTGAAGAACAAAAGTTTTGAAGAAATTCAGATGTTATTTGACAATACTATGAAGTGGGTAGATTCATTTGTTCCTATGGATACATAGGTTGTAAAAGGAAGTAAAATTCAGGCAGAAAGAAGTAAGAAGAGAACAAGAGAAGAACCAGAGGTCTTGATAATTTCAAAAAGGCAAGAGATAGATGAGAATGTAGAAGCTAAAGTGGATGATGAGGCAGAAATGAAAAAGCTTATGGAGATAGTTCCTGATGATGAGGTAGCAATTGATGCTATACCACAAGCCACTAAGTCTCCAATTATTGTTGACTGGAAAATCATCAAAGAAGGAAAGATGGGATACTTTCAAATCATCAGAGCTGATGGAAGTTCAAGGAGGTATTCATCAATGATTAGGATGCTTCAGAACATTGAAAAAGAAGACCTAGAAACACTCTGGAAGTTGGATAAATAGCTAACATGGAATACAAGGCAGAGGAGGCATATGAAAGAGTGTTATGGGGTGATCTGAAGGTGATGTTTGAACCTGATGTAGAAAGTAAAGTATGGAGAAATCTACAAGGATATAATGTGACCGTTTGAAAGCTATTTTCTTCAAGTGGAGTTCATTTTTTGAGATTTCAGAATCTGCATATCTTTATGCTGGTAGAGAAAAAAATATCCACTCACAAAAATGCTCAACAAGAAGCTTCAAACTGACCAATGGAATGAGATGTGCTATCAACTTCTGAAACTCATGACAAAATAGCGCAAGAATCCTGGAAGTGTTTGAATGCATCTTCCTGGTGATGGTAAATACTTTTAATGAAGAAACTTGAGATTCAGAAGAAGAATATCAAGTTTAGGGGAGGATTGTTAGGATTAAAATCTTCTTGATGCTGTTTGGAAGTAACTGCTGCTAAGGTTAGATTTACTACTGCTAGTATATATTACTACTGCTAATGGAAGTTAAGACTGCTCAGAGACTTAGAAGAAATACTACTAAGTAGTTAATACTGCTAGTATACAAGTTACTTAATGTTATTGGAAAACTAAGTACAGGCTGTGTATGATAAGTACGCTTGGAGTAAAGTTTAACAACTGTATAGCAAAAGTAGTACTGCTAGTATAACTTAGTACTGCTGATGAAGAATAAAGAAAACATTCTAAGTAGTTACTACTGCTTGTACACAGTTAGTGCTGTTAGAGTAAAAGTTAATGCTGCTGGTTATAACTGCTGAAAAGATTACAACTGCTAGAAGAGTTTCTACTGTCAGAAGGATAAAGATGAAGATTGCTTATCAAGATTACTTACGGGATAAGTAAGAAGATATTTATTTGTAAAATGAAACGTATACAGTTAATTTTAGTTTAGACGATCATGATAACTTTAAGGAAAATATTAGTAAGCCTGTTACGGAACTCCTTGGTGAATAAAATGATGTCCAAGGGTATAGATGATTAACGAATCCGAAATCATACACATTCATACGTTTTGATATATAGCTTCAAGGTTGTAAACTCTAGTACTACACAGAGTACTCGTATTATTGATAATAATATTGGAGCTTTTTAGTAATACATTGTTCATACAGTTTACTATTTTATTTATATTCTTCTAAGTATTAAAGAGTAGATTCCGCATACTCTTTAGTATTCACAAAGTTTCTATCATAGTTGTTTTGGATTTATCCAAAGTAACTTAACCTTTACAAGCTAAGGAATCGATCTTAAGTTGGGAACATCAGGTATTTTACAATAGTTGTTTTGTTGTTGTCATTGTGTTTATTAAAGAAAGAAAGAGTATTATATGTGTTACTAAGGTGAATGAGTGAAATAATAAAAAAGACAAGTTATGGTAGATGTGTTGGTGTGATGGAGTGTTCAAGTGACTGCGTGGGTTTGTAAAATAGGGTTGTTAGTATTATAGTGGTGCGTTTTTATAAGTGTGGCATTGTTAGGGTTATAACAAGGTGGGCTAAACGTTGGATATGTATTTTGTTTGGGCCTGGTATTTTTTGTCAAAAATAAAATAAAATCGAGTATGACATAAAAGTTGGGCCGAGTATTTCATTTATAAGATTTCAACGGGTATAAATTTTAGACTATGATTTTTATTGCTGTTTGATAATTCGAGAGTGATTATAAATTTTGGGCTAAAAAATTTTGGATAACCGATTTTTTGTTATTAAATTTGTATTTCATCGTTCGTCATGTATATGAGTAGTTGGGATAAGTTGAATCTCGAATCGTATAAAGCAAAGTGTGAAAAACTTGAGAAAGAAAACAAAAAATATATAATCAATTAGTTGAGCTAAAATACACTGTTAAGATTAAACAAACGACAATTTCAGAGCTAAAAGAGTGTCTACGTAAAAAGGATTCCGAAAATGAACATCTGAAGTCAAAGATTTTCGATTTTACAATGGTTCAAAATCTTCAAGTGCAAGTTGAGGAACTTAAGAGTGTAAATGAAAGTTTGAATTTATTGGTTGAAGAGCTATCTAAGGCACGTGTACTTGCAGAAGCGACTTTGAGAGAAAGAGATGAAATGATTTCTGCTCAGTGTAAGAAAATACGATTGTTGGAAGAACAATCTGAGGTATTTTATAAGGAACAATATAAGTCTGATTCAGATGTCTTTTATGACACACAAGATAACTCAGAAAATGATTTGATTTTGAGTTTGCAAACATAGTTAAATGAAACCGCTAAATTGGTTGTACGCTTTTCAGATGATAAATGTTGTGCTTTAAAAGAAATTGAGAGCTTAAAGGTGGAAATAAAAAGTTTGTAAACTGAAAATAAAGTTCTAAAATCAGGAGAATCTGAGTTGTCAGAAAAGATTGATCAAATGAAGTCTCAAGTTTCGGAACTTCTTGAGAAACTTCAGATTTCAAATAAAGAGATGTAACAACAAATCATTATTTTTGAAGAAGATAAACGAATGTTTTTGGCTAAAAATGAATTTCTTGAAAAAGTGTCTTCTTCGATGCAAAAAGAGTATAATGATTTGTTGGCCTCAAATGATGTTTTGAAACAAAGACTTGAAACAAAGTTTAAGTTTTTTAAACATGATAATTGTAACACCCCCAAAAATGTGTCGCAGCGGAATATGTGTTCCGGGGGTTGTTACTTCATAATACCATTGCACCAGCCATGAGAGGATGACCTCTAACTGAGTCAATTGAAAAGAATCCTTGAAATGTTTAGACTCCAATGCACAACAATAAACCAAGCATCTAATTCACCTGAGAAAAACATGCTTAAAACGTCAACATAAAGTTGGTGAGTTCATAGGTTTATTTAAATATAAACGAAAAATCAAATGATTGAATTTCCCTACTGTATCAACACAGTAACATGTAAAACGTTTAGTGACTACTGTCTCCCTACAGTATCATAAAATGTGCTTAAGTATAAACATTGGAAACCAAAGATTCGTAAAACATGCATGACCATTTGAATCCATTATAATAGCCACAAAAATGTATGTTAAATTGTTGGACCGCAATTTCCTAAAGTGTGATTGCCTAGCAATAGTACATGTGAGCATGACCATCGTATCCCATACATGGTCATCTCTTGTGATTACGATTATACCCCTAAGTTCATGAAACTGCACATAGACTTGTATGTATGCCACTTTATTCAAGGCACGATGATTGTTCTTGAGTATGTTGTATTAGCCCTGAGGCCTCAGGCCAGTAATGATCCGACATGTTATAACGTTTGTTCCCGGTGATAGCTAGTCACCCGAACGGGGGTCGTCAATCCCGAATAGATCTATTTTATAACATTCGCGCTTACCCTCTAAGTAATTAACAGTTCATGCAACCTAAGCTAATCTATAATCATATGAGTGAAAATAAAGTTGTTGCGTCCATAAATGAAAACAAGTATTGTATCTCAACGCGTGATATGTGAATGAGTATGGAAATCAACAAAGTAAATGCGTTTGTAAACATGTATGCAAACGAGTTGTAAATGAACACATAACGAGTTTAAATCAAACACGTAAGTGAATTTGTAACAAGCATGTTCTCACCCTAAAAATTGTAAATCATTGAAATTGTAAAACGTGGGGCTACGAAACTCACCTTGATGTTGAAGAATGATTGACAGATTTGCATCTAATATGCACAACACAACGGAAGACGAAACGACTTGACCGAGAAGTTACCGTTTATCTTAACGATTAAATCCCACTAGTTTAGGATA
>BQNB010148038.1:3705-16356 GCA_026074375.1 Tanacetum coccineum | reverse complement strand
ATATTTATATGAGGTGAGTTATTTTAAAGACAAGTTTTAGCCCACATACTAAGAAACTAATCTAGACCATCCATTTCATTAGATTACAAAGACAAGATTTAAGATTAAAAAAACATGGAGGGACCAAAAGTGTAAATTTACTAAAACTCACACTAACCACTCCCTCATTATTCGTAGAGCTGGCAAATCTTGCCCAAATTGCAATTAATTATTAATTGACTTTTTTTGACATTTTTTACGTTTATACGTTTTGTACATTTTCATACGTTTTCTACATTTTTGCACGTTTCCGTACGCTTTCGCGCGTTTTCGTCTGTTTTCGCGCGTTTTCATCCGTTTTTAGACGTCCTCGCATGTTTTCTTATGTTCTCGCACGATTTCTTACGTTTTCGCACGTTTTCATACGTTTTTGTTTGTCTTCACACTTTTACTTCTGTTTTCGTCCGCTTTCGCACGTTATCTTTCGTTTTCACAGGTTTTCGTCAGTTTTTGGACATTTTCTTAAGTTTTCGCACGTTTTCATACGTTTTTGCACGCTTTCGTCCGCACTCGCGCGTTTTGTCAGCTTTCGCGCGTTTTCGTCAGCCTTTGTTCGTTTTCGTTAGCTTTCGCGCGTTTTCGCCACCTTTCGCGCGTTTACACCAGCTTTCGAAGGTTTACGCTAGCTTTCGAGGGTTTACGCCAGCTTTCGCGTGTTTTCGCCAGCTTTCACGGGTTTTCGTCAGATTTCGCAAGTTTTCGTCAGCTTTCGCGCGTTTTCGTCAACTTTCACGCGTTTTCTTCAGTTTTCGCATGCTTTTGTTCGTTTTCACATGCTTTCGCCCGTTTTCGCACGCTTTCACCCGTTTTCGCATTCTTTTGACCAGTTTCCTACACTTTCGTCTGCTTTCGCATGTTTTTGTTTGTTTTCGTACGTTTTCTTACGATCTCGCATGTTTTCGTCTATTTTTGTACGTTTTCGATGTTTTCGCACGTTTTCTTTTGTTTTTGCACGTTTTCGTCCGTTTTCATGCGTTTATGTCCGTTTTCATACGTTTTCGTCCGTTTCGACCGTTTTCAGATGCATCCATCCATTTTCATATGTTGTAGTCTGTTTTCTTACGTTTTTGTTTGTTTTGGCATATTTTCGTCTATTTTCGTCTGTTTTCACTTGTTTTTGTCTGTTTTTGGCCGCTTTCAGACGGTTTCTTTCATTTTCATATGTTATCTATCACTAATATAAGGGGAAGAGGGATGGGGCTGTTGGGTGATGTGATAGTTGTGTTGCGTAATTTTTAAGGTTTTAAAAGTTCATAGTTTAAAGTTGGACATTTGTTTCTTTTATAAGGGTTTCAAATTTTTCCTTGGTGGGTGTTTGTGATCTTTGGGGGGTGGTATGTTTACAGGTTTTGAGTGTACATTTTAACGTATGAACGTTAATCGTTGGTAATGTTTTAGCGTTTACGCCGTGAGAATGGGGTGTATTTTCTACTAGGGGTGTGTGTCATTTTTGGGTATTTTTAGTGTATTTATTTCAAGGTTACACACTTATGCTATTTTACTTGAGAAATTTTTCTAGATTTTAAAATGTGTTTATAACCACTAAACTCTCTTACCAAAATAAAAACACCCTAAAACCCCAACCACTATGTATATATTACTAGTGATATATATTTATATATATATTTAAACTTTAAAACCTACTACCAAAAAAAAACCAAAAAACCCATATCCACATAAACTTTTACAAAAATTATACATATACACATTACACCACTAAACTCTTTACACAAAAACCCTAAAACACCGAACACTAAAAACCTATACCAATAAACTCTAAACCCCTAACAACATAAACCCTAAGCCAAAAAAACCCTATTTAAACTTGGTCCTACAATATCTAAAACAACCATAAAATCCTATTCAGATAACCTTAATCCCCATATACACTAAACCTTATACCAAAAACTCTAAACCCCTAAACACTAGGTATAATATCACAAGTATGTATACATACAATACTTTTAAAAGTCTATACCAAAATCCCAATAAACTCTGGAACGCCTACACTTTTACCAAATACCTAAACTTAACTCAATTGGTGCAATATCAAATATTGATATGTACATTAAACTTTATAATCTATACCCTAAACCCTACACCACATAAAACCAATACCAAAGCCCCTATAATACCACTAACCAACTAAACCCTCATACCTATTCCTTTATAACTAAGATTCACCCGGGTGCGTTTTAGCTTAAACAATTATTACCCCTGACATTTCGTAGGATCCCATGTTGAGGTGATAAATAAATAATCGTTATAAATCTACATGTGATAAAGTAATTTCTAATGTGTTATTAGTTATGGTTTTTTCACAGACATAATTTAATATATCACATGTGATTATAGCCTAAATAATGTGACAATAAACTTTGTGGTTTTTTTTGAAAAAATTTTAATATGTAATCAATGTTATTTATATGTTAGTAGCGAATTTAAAGGGTTTATTTTTTAAAAAAGAGTTTTGTGAGAAGATAAATAGTGTTTTTATTTAATTTTCACAATTTTATGTTTTAATTATTTATAGTTTGATGGTAAATATGTTTAGTTTTAATGTCAAAACATGATTGAATTATTTAAATGTTTGTACACAAATTACTTATGCTCATTTCATGACATCATGTTTGAGTGTTCGAACGTAACAAATCATGTTATAATCACTTGTGATACTATCAAGGGGGGGGGCGGGTTTGTTGATCTAAAAAATAATATCTCTTCGATATATTCACAATTCTATAAATAAATGTTTTGAATTTGGCCCAAGATACGGTCCAAAATAATTATGTATGATAAATTGTTGGAAAGCTAAGAATGTGTACTTTTCAATGCCAAAAAATGATTGAATCAGTTGGTGTTTCACACAAAGTATTTATACCCGATTTTTTGTAAGTCATGTTAAGTGTTCTAACTTACAGATTAGTGTATATCACAATGTGATATTATCAAACAAAAATACTGCATCGAGGAGAAAAAAAAATACAAAAGAAAGTTTGTCGAAAGTATTACAATACAAAAAAAAGTTTGCCGAAAGTATATAAAAGTGCCCCTCTATTGAAAGATAATTAAATGCTCGTCACGATGGTTTAATTTACGTATCTTAACGTTTTACGGTTTTACGATATGTAATTTTTAAATAATAAGGGTGAAAGTGTGTTTTAATTAAAAAACACAAAGGTAAGAAGGGGTGGTGGATGTTTTTTACGGTTTAATCTTATCCATTTAATAAAATTAAATCTTAGATTAATCCCCACCATTAGATCAAACTCAAATGAATGGTGATGATTTGTCTCTCAGTACGTGGGTAGTAACTTGTCCTCAAATAAACTTTATCATATTTATATATCTATCAATTAAGGTTCCGTTATGTCATCAACATTATCTTTGTTAGCTGAGATGGGCATGTTTTACGCATAAAATTGTTGTTCCATAACAAAATTCTCATTCGAATATATTAAAACCACCAAGTACTTTTGTAGTTAACAACATTAATTATTTTATATATATGACTATTTGAAACCTAATAAGCATGTTCTGGTCATTTAAGTTAACAACCCAATAATCTTAAGTTAACAAATTACTCTATATACCTTTTGGTCAACGGGCTGAAGGAGAGAATAAAGAAGAGAGAAGAGAGGTGGTGCTCCGGCTGCGGTGCTAACCAAACACCAAAAAAAATTAAACAAAGACAAACCAAACAAACCAAATTGGTCCTAGGAGATGGTGGCGGTCAGAAGCTGCGGTGCCCTGGATGTGGTGCTCACGACTATGGTGCTCCGGTTGTGGTGTTCATGGTTGTGGTGTTCCGAAAGAGGTGCTAATCAAACACAAACAAAAAAATAAACCCAAATTAAACAACCAAATATAAACAAAACAAATTAACAAACCAAAATTGAACAAAAACAAACATACCTTTGAAATTGTATAAAAAAATTAAAATTATTCCCAGTGGTGCGTGTGTAAGTGGTGGTTTCAGGTGATGGTGGTGGATTTTGTGGGTTTTCCATGTAAAAAACAAGAGAGGAGAGCAGGTGTGGTGGGGTTTTTTTTTTGATAAAAAGACTTAGAAGAAAACTTGTATACCTCAATAATTGAGGCATTTCAGGGACGGCATTTTCTTCACAATTAGGGACGACATTATCGTCCCTAACCTAGTATTCAAACTTTTAAGTCAACTATCTAAAAATAGTTTTGTCTTTTACTTATTTTTGAGACGACAATGTCGTCCCTAAATTCGTGGCAGGATATTATGAAAACTAGGAGGAAAAACAAAAAAATTCATTATTTTTCACCCATCTTTTAGGGACGACAATGTCGTCCCAAAAGTTTTTTTTGAAGAAATTCATAATTTAATGTATTTAACTTTTATAAACGAATTACTTAATTATACATAATTTATAAATTATTAAAAATTATCACAAATGACTTAAATAATTATAAAAATTATTTAATTTGATGTATATGGTAGTGGGTTGTATTTTGATCTCGAGATTATTTAACAGTTGTGATTCAATGATTTTATTGTAGGGAACTTGGAAAAGACTTGACAAAACAAAGTAAACGACAAAAATGTTACTGACTTTGACCAAAAAATTTATTGACTTTGACCATAAACTATAGCGACGACATCTCGTCAATGTAGGTCGTCGCTAAAAACTCTTGTATTTTACCTTAAAAGCGAATCTGGTTAACTATCATCCTCACAAATTCTTATCTTGACAAATTCTTATCCTCTCCCACCAAACTCACCTCCACCTCACCCTCACCACCACCCAGTTTTGTAGCTTATGTAGATGGATCCATATGAAGCTTATAAGTGTCCATGTGGAGAAGGATATATAGTGCTAAGAAAGTCGTATCAACCTCATAGCTTTGGTAAACTTTACTATGCATGTCCTCTTTTGATGGTGAACAATCAAAAGTTATTTATTAATGTAATATATAATAATTTTGTTATTAAATAGACATTTCATATGATTTCTTTACTTTGTAACAGCCTGCAAAATATGATTATGGATGTAAATATTTTATATGGAAGGATGATCTAGATCTCCAACTCCGTATAAGCTCTTCTCCTGGACCTTCAACACCTCAAGGTTTTTCTCCAGGGCTTTCAATACATCCAAGTTCTTCTTCGGGACCTTCTGGATCTGCACCAACAGAGAGCCTAAATTGCAACGTAAAAGATCTAAAGATAAAGATGTTGGAGGCAAGACTAGAAATGAAGAGGCATCCGAAAGACCACACATGCCAGTTAGCTGCAATACTTCATGAGCTTTTAAATGAAATGGAAAATCTTCGTGTGGAGTAGTAATCCGTATGCTTATTTTAATGTGTTAATCTGCATGCTTATTTTAATGTGTTAATGTTTGAACGTGTATCAATTTGTAATGTAATTTGTATGCTTTAGTTATTCGAGTGGCTATATTGTTTATATGGTTAAAATGTATGATTCTGTTAAGTTCTTATTGAGAATCCCTATGTTAGATCCTTATTGTGCCCGAACCAATATCCCACTCATCATCAAACCATACTACTTGTACGAATAACTAACATTTCACTAAGTCAAGATGATATTGGTATACATGAGATGTTATACGGATGAGTCAAGATGATATTGATATACATGAGATGTTAAACGGATGAGTCAAGATGATATTTTTATATAGGATATGTTATACGGATGAGTCGATATGATATTGTTATATAGGATATGTTATACGGATGAGTCAACATGATATGTTAAACGGACAAGTCGAGATGATATTTTTATAAATGAGATGTTATACAGATGATTCGAGATTTATGGACATACAAGATATGTTAAACAGATAAGTCGTGATGATATTGATAAACATCATGTGTTAAACGGATGAATCGAGATCATATTGATATACATGAGATGTTATACCGGATGAGTCGAGATTATATAGACATAAGTCGAGATGATATTGATATACATTATATGTTATACGGATAAGTCGAGATGATCTTGTTATACATGAGATGTTATACGGATGAGTCGAGATGACATTGATATACATGAGATGTTAAACGGATGAGTCGAGATGATATTGTTATATAGGATATGTTACACGGATGAGTCGAGATGATATTAATATACATGATATGTTAAATGGACGAGTCGAGATGATATTGCTATACATGAGATGTTATACGGACGATTCGAGATTATATAGACATACAAGATATGATAAACAGGCGAGTCGTGATGATATTGATATACATAATGTGTTATACGGATGAGTCAATATGATATTGATATACATGAGATGTTATACGGATGAGTTGAGATGATATTGATGTACATGAGATGTTATACGGATGAGTTGATATTATATGGACATACAAGATCTGTTAAACGGATGAGTCGAGATGATATTGATATACATCATATGTTATACGGATGAGTCGAGATTATATAGACATACAAGATATGTTAAACAGATGGGTCGAGATTATATAGACATACAAGATATGTTAAATGGATGAGTCGAGATGACATTGATATACATCATATGTTAAACGGATGAATCGATATGATATTAATAAACATTAAATGTTAAATGAATAACTTGCATATCATTAATAGTGTCGAGAGCGCACATACATACTTTTCGCGTATTTGTTATACGGAATATGAAAGTAGGATGGTGTTCATCTTCTAAAGTATTAATTCTATATGTAATATAATTTATATATTTTTTCTTAATTAATATTAATATTAACAATAATATATAAATTTAAAACACATATTAAATTGGGAAACATGTTTAGGGACGACATTGTGGTCTCTAACTTTTTCTAAAGTTTTATAGGTTAAAAAAAAGTAATTTAATTATGAGAAATATTTAGGGATGACTATGTCGTTAGTCGTCCCTAATATGTGACGGAATACGGCAAAATAATAGAGGAAAAACGAAACGTTTCACGAAATTTTTTATTGAATATTAAATTATTTTAGGGACGATATTGTCGTCCCTAAGAAATTTTATAATTTTTTTCCCTTTTTTAGAAAGTTTTTTATAAAGGTTTTTAACAAAAAAAATCTAATTGATATAAAAGTTTAGAGACGACATTGCCGTCCCTAAACACCGATCTGTCATGGTCAACATTCTGGCAAGAAACAAAGTTGAAAAGGTGAGCCCTGTGCCGTTTTTTAGGGACGAGAAATGTCGTCCCTAAATTATTTTAAGAATATCCTTTGGAGCATATTTTTTTTAAATCCATATATAAATTTAGCTAGTCTTGTAGTCGAAGATTCACCTTCGCCACACTATTTTTCTTTCAGAGAAGATCTGTCAAATTTGGAATGAAAATTGTTGACTGGCACTTGGATCAACATAGCTGACTTAATTACTTACTTGACCTACTAGCTGCCTCACACCGACCGTGCCTACAACTAACATGTAAATGAGATTTGAACCCTGACCTCCGTCTTATACTACCTTCCCACCATACGTTGAGATATCAACCTTTATACTTGAGTCAACATGGTCAGGTGATTTAAAATCACATCATCTTGCAATTAGCTTTTAAGATGATGCTGCATATAGTAATGGGGTTGAAACATATAGTTCTTCTAAACATAAATACATAAAGTAATGGGGGTTGTTAAAAATACCTTATATTACGTTGAACAGCAAAAAATTCTAATTCTGTCTCTTAAAGCAATACAAATAAGTTGACTTTCCTCGTTAATCAATCGACGACTATATTAGACTATTAGAGTATGATATAATCAAAGACATATACATTCAGCGTATCCAAGCTATAGTTTTTTAAAAGTGTGTATATATAGTAAGATCACTACACACATTTCACCTGGTACCAAGGGTCAACCTCCACCCCACCCTATATAAGTGCCAACATCAAGTGTTCCATTCATCTACCTTGACTCACATCTTTCTTCAATCATCAATCTGTGCTCTACAATTTCATCATAACCATGTCGAAGATAATCAAAGTACTCTTCATGGTGATCATTACCATCGCCATTACCATCATGATCCTTACAATCACCTCCATCCGTGACAATGGGAAAGCGGCGAGAAGTGAATCCTTGATTGTGAAACCATTTCCAAAGAGGGTAAACCGTTTCCTAGCTGAGACCAAGAACTCTAGACCTGCAGACCATTGCAACAAAGACAACAAAATTTGTTACATCTTAGAAGGGAAGAACTCCACATGTTGCAACAACAAATGTATGGACTTAAGCGAAGACAAACACAACTGTGGAGCATGCAAAAACAAGTGCAAGTTTACGAGCTCGTGTTGTGGAGGAGAGTGTGTCAATTTGGCTTATGACAAGAGGAACTGTGGGTCATGCGGTAACAAGTGCATGCCTGGTGGTTATTGCATTTACGGTCTCTGCAATTATGCCTAACACATTATTTTTATCTTGATCCATATTTTCATGTCTGGTGTATTGGGAGTTCTTTTGAGACTCATGAATACCAACTGTTCATTAATTCATTCATACATAAGATCCATAATGCCAATGCATTTTCTCCATAGTAATCACTATAATTGCAATTAATACACTCTGATTTTTATCTTACTATTGGTGTACCAAAATTATGTGATCATATATCGTTGTTTACAAAAACGAATATACTATTCAATTTCCGCAAACTAGATTATGTAGTTTGCGTTACAAGATAGTTTATGTAGAATTCTTCCTAAACCACTTAATAATATTGTAAATACTTTTATCTTCCACAGTCCAAACATGTTTCTTTTTTTAACAAAAGGCGGAAGTAAAGGAACTGTATCTACCACGCTGATCACTTTTCAAAATTGAGGTAAAGTTCATCCTGGAAAATAAATCGAGAAACACAAGCAAAACATACATAATGTAATCTCCGGGTTAGTTCGAAACTTTCCAAGATTGCTATAAAATTCCCACTATTTATTATAAGAAAAACATTTTTAGACCTAGCTCCTTAGTTTTTTAATCCATTAATATGATCATGACATGAAATTATCAACTTTGATAACACAATATACACTTTTCCAATTTGTTGTTACTACACAGACATCTAATCGACAGTCACAGAATATTATTAATCTGTATATATGGTATGACTCGATAAGTCAGGGGTCGTCAATTAATTTAAAAGAGAGGATGTAAGTAAATTAAGAAAATACTTCATACACTCGGTAACAGCTGAAGATGACCTATTATGATCATTTATTAGGAAAAAATTAGACAAAAGTTTCATCTCAAATTAAATTTGGAAACGAAGAATGTCCTCAGCAGAACTTGATGCTTCAACCTTAAAATGGTGAGATATCTGTTGAGATTTTTTATATCTTTCAAATTTATATGGATCTACATCCTTGAATGTAACTTCATAATCTCCATGAATTAGCTTTGTCTCATAGAAACCATTAACATCCGTGGTGGCTGTAACGACTGCCCCAGAGAATTCTCCAATGAACTGGTCCACAACGTCCCCTGTGGGCAAGTTCCTAAAACTGTTATCCGTTAGGCACATTCTGAAACAGCCTTTTGGACTCCATGCTGACCATAGAACTATCCCATTCACGAATGGATGTGCATGAGCTTCTCTGAGAACTTGATCTAACTCGGCTGCCTGTAATTCACATCACATGCAAATCAAAATTGGATTTGATAAGAATATGTAAATAAATAAAAGTAATAAAAGTCACTGCCTGTATTTTATTATGTAGAAATTTATTAGCGAGGCATTATATTTGTAAATTCAGATGAAATTAACTAATTATGTGCGTTTGAACCTTAGCTAATACCTGATCCGGCCCTGGTTGAACATCTACTTCAGTGAGCCAGATGGACAGTCCTGAAGTTGCAACTTTATCAATGGCGGATCTCATGTATGGTATGTTGAGATGTCTGAAATGACCTTCTAACCCGATTGATAAAGGCCCGTCATAACCCCCATCAGAAATCTGTTTAATTTTCTGAAGGTAATTATCAGGCGATGAAGCTCCATCCCCAGGTGATTCAATGGTATTATAGTCGTTCAAGAACAGAGCAGCGTTGCTATCAAGTGCCCGAGCTGTTGTGTAGAAACTTGAAGAAGCCGTGTCACCAAGTTTGCTTTCAAAAAAGTTGAAATGCAAATTCTCATTAACAACGTCCCACGCGATAACTTGGCCTGAGTATCGGCCCATGACCGAGTTTATTCTCTTTGTGGTTGCATCCGATAGTTGCTGCGTTTCAAGATTAGGAACCCAACTCGGTTGATACGTGGGGTCATCCCAGAATACATTGTGGCCTCTCACCTGAACTTCATTTGATTTCGTGAACTCAAGCAAGGCATCAGCTGCTGAGTAGTCTTCCTGGTTTTGGATACGTTCATTTGCGTACCATTTCATTTCGTTTTCAAATGTAGTATACTTAAATCTCGAAAGGAACCAGTTTTGATAGTCCGAGTTTGCTAGAATATTCTTGTTAATGGCACATCCAAATGGGAAATTTGCAAACTTTTGTGAAATGGTTAGTGTCCTATTCGCTAGGGGTTTTCCTTCACTATCAACTGCCTGAAGTTTCACTTTGCTTTTTCTGTTCTGTCATTATATAGTAACTTTATATATAAATTTAATTGGGTATGAATATAACTGGATATTGTTCAAATAGAGCGTGACTATCACTCTTTTACCTTATCAATGCTTTGATACCGATGAGACTTCCACTCTTCTTGTGTGAAGGGTTGTAACGAAACGCTATCGACCGATATATCAATTGACGCATTTTTGCTCTGTGGAGAACACCAACTTATGTTACTATATATAAATAAAACTTCAGAAAAATTTGTCCCTGTTTTTGGTTGACAGTCGATCAAACTGAATGCCGGTGTGATAAGTGTACCTGAAAATAGAGCAAGGCTGAGCCAGACTCGTTTACAGTGAGTCCACCTTTAAGCATGGACCAGCAGCCGGATTTAGCTATGGTCGAGCCAGCATCATGAAACCCTCTCTGTGTTCTAAATGTAGCAAGCACTGTAGCTTCTCCATGACTTATTTGCAGCCAAGCTATGTAATATAAATACAGATAAGGCCATAAATTATTATTATGATGTTAGAACTTGTGCTGAAACTGGATATTAGAAAATAATAATAACACGAACAAAACCATGGGGAGGACTAGCTAGACTTGACAGGAATTATCAAAATCATTTTATAAGAAATCTTTCATATGCATCTTTTAATGTGCATGTTTATGGAATAGTATGTAGCTAGTTATGAAAGGGATGATCAATATCAGACCCTTAAGAATTTTACTAATAGCCATATATGATCGTTGTTTTTAACGGTCAAGAACTTTGTTCCTGCCGAGTGCATGTCCATGATACCAGGACCGTACACCATCGTGAATGTTGATGATTTGAAATTATATATGATCCAAAAAGGTAAGTAGAGACTGAGTGTCTTCCAAAAACTGGAAGCATAGAGATTTAATGAAGATCTTAAGCCAAAATTTGAACGATTACCGCTTCCCTTTCTCTATAAGGTCAGGTAATTCACATAACGACCCACAACCATGAAGTACGTACCTGGGAAGCTTGAGTGATGGTATCCTTTATTTCTCGTAGAAATTGGTTCCATATTAAGTTGCACTCAACTGGACTTATGAGTATTTGTAGCTCTAACCTGAATTAACCCTTCCTGAAGAAGCAACCAGAAAAAGTTAAAAATTACTAAACAACTCCACCCTTAGAACATCACACACTACGAACAATAACTTATAGTTATGTTTATACAGACATCAGAGATGTAATGAAGATCTTAACAAATTGTTGAAACAATATCATTTGTTTGAATAATTAGTATGAGAACAAACTCGGTCCAGCGTATTAAGCGTATAAAATAATAACACTATCAAAACCCTCAAATAAGCCTGATGAGAAAGTTACCACAACAAGTAGACCAAAAACAAATAAACTCCAAACCCACTGTTTGCATATGTATTTTGACCAATCGGCTTATGGGTTATTATACTAACTTTTCCAATAATCAAGTAAGCGACAAAATAAGCTAATCAAAACAACTATGTGTATAATATTCGATAAACTTATAGAAGAAGATGACGACGAAGATGATGATGTCTCATCATCGATATACAAATTTAGGAATCTCCTCTTTGTTGGAACTATTTCCCAAACCCTAACCTAACCTTAAACTAACTATCGTTGTTCGTTTATATTTATAATCTTGTCAAACACATTAAGTGGGCTGGGTAAAGCCCAACTTTTTATACATTTATATTCCTCTCTTATTTGGCGGTTCACGTGATTTTCCGGTGGATTTCGGATCTTACACTCAAATCGTTTTAGTCCTCTTGTATGTACTCATTTTTAGCATTTATTGTAATAACGTTTGTTTAACCCTAGTTAATTGTTTGCTTAATTACTTGCTAAGTCGAGTCATTTGGTAGTGTACACAATTTAACAATGATTGGGGATTCATGGAAGTTTTATTTTAAGAAATGGGGAGGAAGTGTGCTTAATTTACTCCATGTTTATTGATCCTCTTAGTTCGGGTCATTAGTTAGTTATTATTGAGTTACTAAAAAACTCAAGTGTTCGAGTCATGTATTATTAT
>BQNB010148037.1:0-16356 GCA_026074375.1 Tanacetum coccineum | reverse complement strand
GGTTGAGAGTACTGATGTATTAGCACCCACACCACTGCGCAGTGTACCAAGTGCAACTGTGGAGCCCCCCAGGCTAGACGCAACAAGTGTTGGTGCAGCGCACATCCCCCATTCTGATGGAGTAGCAGTTAGCGTGGCGACTATGTCACCTAAAGACAGTGAACTTCTGGGGAAGCTTGAGGAGGCTGGAGATGCTGCGTACCAAGTTGGCAGTTTAGAGCAAAGTCGTTGTCACAGCATCTAGGCTTTCTTCCTTGTGTAAACTTATCGTTTTTGTGTATGTTGGCAAGTTTTGTTTAATCAAACTCATGGTTCTTTTGTAAAAGTTATCCTTTGGGACCCATAGTATGGGTTGTTTGTTCTTGTCGCTTGTGCAATTGTACGCACACAATATAAGTTATAAAAGTTAACAATATGTTTGTGCACAATTAGTTGCCTTTGCATGAAAGACTTGTTTGTGATGTGCTATTTGTCAAATTGTTGTGAACATAGTCATTACAAAGTTCATGACTGCAAAATATGCTAAGTTTACATGTATGGGTTGACATTACAATTACATGTGGCGCATCCGGGGTTTCCTCCTCAGTCGATGTACTACCACCTAGACTGACATGACGCACCCTCTTTGACGTCCCGCGCTGTCATCACTGGTGGCCCTCTTGCGTTTCAACCCAGAGTCAACTTCTCTAGCCTCACTTTCAGCCCCTGCGACATCAGCATCCTCTGAAGAACCAACGCTTGTTGCGTCTAGCCTAAGGGGCTCCACAGTTGCACCTGGTACACTGCGCATTGGTGTGGGTGCTAATACATCAGTACTCTCAACCTCTGGTTGCTCCAGCACAAGTTCCATTGTGTGCCCTGCAGTACTTTCCAACATCGGCTCCTCACCATCTCTTAAAAGGCGCACCCCCTCGGTCACCGCCTTGGGCTTACTCAAATGAACCACGCTAAACAAATCCATTTCTGCGCAACACAAAACGAAAACAAAAAACAAATGGTTACATAAGCTTAAATAAGAAAGAGCGCTTACACTACTAAGCGAGGGAGAAGGAAGGACAAGCACCCACCCTGGCCGTCATCGCCTATAAACGTCGGCACTTCCTCGGGGATTTGGAAATAATTACGACTAATGCCCATGTGGCATAGAAAGGCTTCCGAGTATGCGTTGATAGGGATACGGTTCTCATTTATAAGTTCCGCATCCTCCATACTATACGACCCGGGGGGTGGACGCTCATCCCTCGGCAATGACCCCTGAGTATAGAATGCGAAGTCCCAGGGAACCAACGCATCATCTACCCAGAAGAACATCTCCCTCCAACGCCTTAGCGCATCTAATTTTTCGGTATAGCACTGCAAACGCCCGGCGCGCTTGGAAAACGATACCCATCCGTTTGACCAAGAGGTGTGATAGAAGGCGCAGAACAAATGGACCGTGGGATTAATTGCCAATAGGCGGCAATTAACCTCGAAATTGGTTATTTTTGCCACGCCTATGCAGTGCAATTGGGAAATATGAAGACGATAATGATTCAGGACGTTGCACATAAACAACGAAAGGGGTACACGTTGATTGGCAAACTCAAAGAACCGTGTGTATACCCCAACCTTCCCCTCTGGGAAATCCGCTATGCTCGCACTCGCAGCCGGCACTACCGGGTGCAATGCGAATGGGATGTAATACTCAGATGTGAACTCACGAAGTTCCTCATCTGTTATTTCTGATGTAAAATCAGTAATGATTAATGGAAGCTTTGTCAATGGTGGTAGAAGAGATTTTTTTTACTGTGGCAATAACAGTGACATGGAGGCGAACCCTTATATAGGGCAAAGTTGTTACTGACACAACGCCGGATGAGGTACACGTGTCCCCCACTTGTCCTAATCGTGTGGTTGGGGTGAAACGTATAAGCTATGTTCTAGCTACCTTCTCACGAATTACGACGAGGCATTTTTTTTGACCAGATTCATTTGTTTTGGGCGGGACAATTTCTTGTTTCTTCCACAATACGCATCCAGGGATATTTACCGCGACTATTTATAGTCTAGCATCCGCGGTCTTACCAAGCGCATACTAGACTGGGGGGACATGATGACGTATAGTCCAACCTCGGGTCATGCACCCGACCCACGATTAGTACTTATACCCAGGCCCATGATGAATAGGCCATAGCGACATCAATACGGGCTTCCAAGGCCCAAATGGTACTACCTATGGGGAAGCCCATGACATATGGGCTATCACGACGAGGATTTAGGCCCATGAGGCCCAACTAGCGCACACGTGCGCAGGTATCTAGAACACCCGTTACGAACGAGTCATAATTATGAGGTGGGCCCACCAGTTACTAAATAACGGTGAGGCCTCTCGGATACTAACCTAATTAATGGGACAAAGCCCATTAGGGTTTGGTGAGTATATAAAGAGCACATCGGCTCTCATCTAAGGTACGCCCTCATAACCCTAACTTTCTACTAAAACCTAAACCGATTACTTACTCTCACGCCGGAGGATAATCGTGGGAGACAATCCCACGGTAAGCCTAACGGTGTTTTGTTTTCTTAGTGCGCAGGTCTCATACATCAAGACTTAATTGATACAGGAACCGGGGCCTAACAGATCCGTGTTACACCTAATTCGGACCTAATCAAGGATCGTCCAACTTTTGTATCAACATATATATATTATTTATTATTTATAAATAATATGTTTTTCGGAAAAATCTTATAAAAATATTTTTTCATAATTTATCCTAAGTATATAAATTTTATAAAATTTCGGCATGACCCGTTTGTATTTACACGTTTTCCAAAGTCGTAGACTTTAATCAAAACTCATTTTAAATTTACATTTCACAAATTCGATCAATATCGGTAAAAAGGACAATTCGTGGAATTAAGTACACCCTTGGCAGTAAGGAACTCACTCCCCATCTCTGATTGTCAATCCAAGAAAGAAAGCCACGTAGCAATGGTGAAAAGCACAAATTTAAGGGGGTTTTTGTCTAAAACACTAACAAACAAGAAAAAACAAAAATAAGCACTAACGTCACATCAATGGAATGACACGAGCTGGCAATCTTCAGGCTTGTCTCACACGACTGATCAAACGGCCACGATTGAAAGCTCCAAATGATTTGGAAATGCGAATGGCAGAGATTGCGACAAGGATTGGAGGGTCCAGGCCACAAGGATCCTAGAACAGTCATCATTCTCTATCGTGGACCTATAAATAGGCCTCATCTTCGTCACACCAAGATGCTCTCTTTTATCATCTTATTTAACCTAGTTTTTAAGAGTAATTTCTTATCTAGCTTATAAAATCTCGATTCTTAACTTAAGTGATACAATTGTTCCTATTTTCCAAGTAAAGTAACCAGCTTCTTTAATTTAATGAAATTCAGTCTTTAGAGGTTTTAAATCTCATTTTCTAAGCTCTCATTTAAAGTCTTAAGCTCTTTAAATAAGCTAAAATAGTCTCATAAGCTAACAACTCATATTAAGCTCTTTCAGTCTATTAGCTGGAATAGAGCGTTTGTTGAATCATTAATTAATCTACCTAACCATTAAATCAGTTTAATCAAACAAAGGCGCGTTTTCTATTGAAAAAGCTTTTTGGAAGTGGATCTAACTAGGAAGAGATCCCAAGGAACTTTAACCCTAGTTATATAATAAGCTAGGGACTCTTGAGTCTCTCTAGCTCTCGCGCTTCGTTAATTGAAGATCTCTTGTTATAGCTAGAGACAGGTTTGTAAGTCTCCTCTTTAAAATCCTTTTATTATCAGCTTTAATAGTAATCTCATTCTGCTTTTACTATATTTAGATCTGCTTATTTTGCTTGTGCAAGTTTGCTATTAGTACTTATATCTCCTTTACTAGTGCTTATTATTTGTAATGTCTTCATCTACTTTTGTTTAATGATAGTTTAGTAAGAATAGTTATTACGAATTTCTGCCATAAAAACTCATAAAATCCAAAAACTATATAGCTTCATTAGTTAAGATCTTGAATTTACTTATTCAGTGTTAATCATGATGCTAAGTTTGTTCTTAAAAGTTAGTCTTCCTATCTGGTAATTCTACGAATTTGTTCCATTAGATATCTCTTCAAAACAGAGATTTTCTAAAATCTGTTCATCAATCTAACACAATGTTTGGATTAGTGCACTCTATTTAACTAGCTAGTACTAACCTCAGTTAGTACTGCTGAACTTTTACACTACCAGTACTAACCATAAGTTAGTACTGTTAGTCTTTAAATTTTAGCTCGTCAAATTCAGTAGTTATTAAGTTAGTTCTATTAGCTTATTAAGAATTTAGTTAGTTTTCATTCTCTAGCTTATTTCATAGCTTAATTTTGTTCTTAAAAGTCAAATTGCATCAGCAGTACTTTCACTTGAAAGTACTGCTGAACTTTTACACTAGCAGTACTAACCTCAGATATACTGGCAGAAGTCTTCCTTAATAATTAAATTCTTCTAACCAGTAAATTTAGGATTAGTCTTATCAAATTACATTAGACTTGAGTTTAATATAGCTTAATAGATT
This sequence comes from Tanacetum coccineum, assembly GCA_026074375.1. NCBI lineage: Eukaryota > Viridiplantae > Streptophyta > Magnoliopsida > Asterales > Asteraceae > Tanacetum > Tanacetum coccineum. Next base: position 11,809 of record BQNB010148037.1, on the reverse strand, counting down.
TTAAGTCTTAATTTGCAATTTCTAGCTTATTTTCCTAGTTAAATTTAGCTGTCAAAAGTCATAATAAACACCTGAAAACTCCCAAAAACATAACTATAGAATCTTTTAGCGGATTCTAAATTTTGTTATTCAACTTTTAATCTAGATTTTACAGCTTATTAGATAGATATAAGTAATTAATAAGTCCATTAAAGTTTTAGAAGTCTATTTAGCTTATTAAGGTTATATTAGCTATTTGGATTTGTTTACTTTGCTTATATCCTGAGTTGCTTTATTCATGATCAATTTCGTACAATAAAAGTTTTAAGCTTTAATTTATTTTCATTTTTAGAATAAGCACATCATAAGCTTTCTAGATCACTTTTCCTTTTTAGATTTAAGCTTTATTTGAGTATTTTATGGCTGTTTAAGTGAAAATAAGCCCAAAACCTCACTTTCTGTTCTAAACACAGCTTTAAAGCGATAAGCCTCTTTCCTATGAGCTTATTCATTGATTCTTTTAGCACAAGCACTCCTTCTTTATACAAAATTTGTCCATAAAAGCTTAATCTCCACTATTGCTTCTTTTAAGTTTTTTAATAAAAGCACTTTTTAAAATCTTACCTTAATTTCTGCCCTTAAGTTTGTTGTCGGGTAAAGTCCTCATGGACCATGCATCCTGTAAATTATTTCTGTTTAGTTGTTTCCCAGTTAATCCTGCGTTAAATTGAGTTAGCCCGATAGTCATAAGTCTTTCTTCACAGTTAGTCCCTACGTTATGTTTACTTATAATTAAGAGTTTTATTAAATTTTAATTACATATTTAGGGTTAGGTTTTTAATTAGTTTAATAAACTTTTAAAAAAGATAAAATTAGGGCTATCATTTTTAATAATTTCCGAATTTTTCTTTTTTTGTGAAATATATAGTTTACAATTTTAGGTATTAAAATTTGTTATCTCTACTTGTTTAATTTCATTATTGTTGCTATCTTAATTAAGTAGTAATAGACTTATACCAAAATACATTGCTTTCATTCAAATCATAATCGAACTAGAACGTGGTTTCAATTTCACTAGTCGTTGGAGAAACGACCCGGGTGATCATACTTACCCGGTTTAATATACGTATTATATATTATATTATATATATTTTTTAGAGTGAATTTTATCAAGGGTAACTTGGTAATTTTCTTAATTACTCTTTTAAAGTAATATATTATATATATATTTTTACATGTATAAAACTAGCAATCAGTCATGTAAATAAATACGTTTCTGTTAGTTTGGTGAGTTGTGATAGTGTAGAAGTCAGCCAGTAGGGTGTTTCGCACTGTGTGCCATCACATTGGTATCAACATCTGATGAGGGTGGTCGGCACTGCAAAGTGTTTGGCGCTATTTTTAGCAACGTGTCTGACTACAACAAAAAAATCCAACACCCCGCAGCGAAGCGCGGGTTGGAATCCTCGTTACTTATACATGTTCGTCATATTATCATGAATTGCTATCTAATATTCTTGGTTTTCTTAGTTCATAATTATATATGCAATTCTCCCTATTAGTTTGACATTTTCTAAAGCAGTGGGTGGATTTTGTTAAGAGATAAGATCAATTTTATTATTATCTATTGATGTACTTTTGTAGTAGGAATTTCATCTTTGTTATAATTCTTTATTGTTCATGTCAAATTTGTTCTTATTCAATGCTTATTTTTTTCCTCGCCTTTTAACCAAGCGACATTTTATGCAATAGAATTATCATTGTATTCTTTTGCATTGCTATTATCTTTCCCTTTCTCATTCCTTTATTTTAACCACGCATCCCCTTATAGATTTTTTTAATAAAAAAAATTAGACATTGTTCAAATTAAGTAATAGCATGATACTGTAAAAAAAGCCTACAAATAAACAAGTGTGTAAATTGTAAATGGGCTTATAAATCCATTTAGGCTTCTAATCATGAAAAGAGAAGTTTACACTCATTATTTTAAAAGCCTTTAACCTTGTAAAGTATCCCGCCTCTTCGTCGTCTTGAACAAAACACATAAAACCTAATAAGTGGTGGTTCCTTATCTCTTTACCGTTCTCTCTTTTTTTACACTCTTTCTTGGGTATGCACTATGCACCTTTTCTACACCAATTTTTATAGGTATGCACTCTGTTCAATTTTATGTACAAAAGCTTTATGTTGGTTGCTGGTTGGCCCATAATAGGGTAAAGATAATCAATAGCTAATTATCAAAGATGGTTTTCGAATATCACTTAAAGTCGTGCAATAATTTTCCAAAGAAGATTATTCGACCCTTTGCCTGGGTATCACGAATACCTCCTTGGGATAAAACCAAGTGTAGTTCTTGTTTTAGGAACAAATCAAGAACCCTTTCATTTCTAAGTGTTTAGGGTTTCTATGTGTTTTTATGTGCAATTGTGATCCCTATTTATAGGGAAAATACTCAAAACCTAGTCAATGAAATTAATGAGAGATTAATGGTCAATTATTCCCTTTCATAATTCTCCTCCATAATTTAGGAATTAGTGGTTACATGACCAAATTGAATATGGTCATTTAATACAGTCAAACCTGCCACTTAAATAGGCAAGAGTTGTTACAAACATTTAATGTGGTCAAACCTTCCACATAAATGTTTGTAACCACCCATTTAATCTAACCACTAAAAGAGTCAGAGAAAATCAGTGACTTGATGGGTGTACACTTCGTACCTCTAAAATTATTTCCATGTATGACCCGATTCCCATAAGTTGCACTAAAATTATATTGGTTAACAACCCCCCAATTAAGTACAATTCTTTTGCAAAAAAATTGGAACATTAACAAAACAAGTGCATAAATGAAAATTTACCAGAATTGAATTTCATCTTAGTAAATTACACGTTCAAATATTCAAGAATCAGGGTGTTCTAAGAATTTTAACCCTTCAACCCATTTGAATACCTGAAGATAAAATACACATAAGTTTTCAAACACTTAAAAATTCCTGACACTATACAAGCCACGTGTCCATATCCAAATCATAAATGTTGTAAGAGCCAAAGTCCATGCTCTCTGAAGCGGCAAAATCTCAACATTTACATAGGTGGTTCCTCTTTATTCATGCTCATGCTAAGCACTTTTTTAAAGTAATTAACCGTTAAGAAGTAATGACTTCATCCTCCTTTTCAACAGGTTCCAAGCACATCCTTGGGATGATATGTAAATACATGTGCTTCAGTCTACTGAATGTTCAACTTTCCAGTATTGAACTCAGCTACCAAGTTTCCTTAGTAGGGAGTTGGGAATCCTAGCATTCAGCAACTTAGTTGGACTTTAAACCCATCCCTTCAGCGGACTTTAAAACCAAGTCTCTAGCATATCCCTTCGTCAAGTGATCAGCTAACTTTCGTTAAGACCTCACAACTCGATATATACCACCCCATTCCGTGATCATCCCTCACAAATCCTTGCTATGTCCTGACACCTAAGTGTCCCTAGACTCCCATTATTACATTTTGGCTATAAAGGCCTTTGCAATGTAAAGCAGCACTATCACATCGGATAGATATAAGTGCTATATGTTTGGACCATAATGGAATCTCAAGGATCGGGTTTCTCAACCATTCGGCTTCCTTACCAACAGCCGCTAAAGCTACAAATTCAGATTCTATTATTGAACCAATGATGCAAGTTTGTTTCTTAAAAGCCTAAGAAATTGCACCTCCACCAAGCAGGAATACCCAGCCACCGGTAGACGAATTGTCTTCAGTGTTGCTGATCTAACTTGCATCATGTATCTTCCAACACTGAAGATAACAGTATAAGTCCCATTCTATATCCCATGAGTTTTTCTTCAGTACTTCAGTACCCTCTAAATTGCTTGCAAGTGCTGAGTACCAGGATTACTAGTATACCTGCTCAGTTTACCCACTACAAAAGCAATAGCAGGCCTTGTACAAGTCATGGCATACATCAGGCAACCAATCACCCTAGAATACTCAAGTTGAGATACAGCCTGACCATTATTGGGCATCAGCTTCTCACTTGTATCCATAGGAGTACTCACTGGAGTGCAATAAAAGTAATTGAATTTCTTCAGTACCTTCTCAATATAATGAGACTGAGAAATTGCTATCCTATTACTTTCATGTTTAATCCTTATACCCAGGATAACATCAGCCTCCCCTATGTCCTTCATAGAGAACCTTAATGAAAAAATTCATTTGTCAGTCTGGTCAACCTGAACTTGGTCAGTGCCAAAGATCAGCATGTCATCAACATATAGGCAAATGATGACTCCTTATCAATTCATCAAATTTTCTATATACACATTTGTCTGTTTGGTTAAGTAAATAACCATTAGACAAAACCACTTCATCAAACTTTTGATGTCATTGCTTAGGTGCCTACTTTAGTTCATAAAGAGACTTAATTAATTTACACACCTTGTTTTCATTGCCAGACATGATGAAGCCCTGAGGTTGGTTCATATAGACCTCCTCATCTAATTCACCATTCAAGAAAGCTGTCTTCACATCCATCTGATGAATAATCAGATTATGAATTGATGCCATAGCAATCAGCAGTCTTATGGTACTGATACGTGCCACTGGAGCATAAGTATCAAAGTAGTCTATCCCTGACTTCCTTGAACTTTTTAATAGTTCCATCTACCTTTAGTTTTCTTTTGAAGATCCATTTGTAACCAAGAGGTTTGCAACCTAGAGGTAGATCAGCCAACACCCAAGTGTTGTTGCCCATGATTGAATCCATCTCATCATTAAATGCTTCTTTCCAGATTGCAACATCCTGTGACTTCATTGCTTCATCAAATGTCTTGGGATCATCCTCAATATTTAAAAAATAGGAGTGTTGGTCAAAGACATCATCCCTTGTTCCTTCAATTAAGCATAATTGAAATTCAGGTCCAAAGTTATTTGGAGTCCTATTCCTTTTGCCTTTTCTAAGCTCAGGTTCAGGTTGTTGAGTCACAACCTCTTCAGTGACCTCTTGAGGGACCACTAAACCACCAATGTCTTTAGTTCTATTTGGAATCCTGAGAATTGGTCTAGGGACTGAAGAGAATCTATTCTCATCAAAGATTTCATACATTGATTCAATTATATAGTTAATTAAAACAGATTCATTAGGTTCAATAACATAAAACCTAAAAGCCTTAGAATGCTTAGCATATCCAACAAAGATACATTCAATTCCTTTTTCACCTAAAGTTTTCAGCTTTGGAACAGGGAGTCTTACAACCGCCCTACAACCCTAAACCTTAAGGTAGTTAAGGTTTGGTTTTCTTTTTGTCCAGAGTTTATAAGGGGTAATCATGTTATTGGGAACCTTATTTAATAAATAGCAAGCTGTTAACATAGCTTCACCCTAGAACCCTTGACTCGGTCCTGAATAGGACAACATGAAATTAACCATTTCTTTCAGTACCATGTGTTTCCTTTCAGATATATCATTTTGTTGTGGAGTATAAGGAGCAGTCGTTTCATGGATAATACCAACAGACTAAAAATACTGAGTATCCATGTACTCACATCCCCTATCAGTCCTAAATCTTTTGATCAGGGACCCTTGTTGTAATTAAACTTCAGTTTTGAATACTTTGAATTTATCTAATGCTTCATCCTTAGTATGTAATAAATAAACATAACAAAACCTTTAAGCATCATCAATAAATGTCAAAAAGTATTTTTTTTTATTCCCTAGTGAGGGAGTAGCATGCAGATTACATAAATCATTATGGATCAGCTCCAAAACTTTAGTTTCACGTTTTACATTTTGAAATGGTTTCTTAGTTATTTTGTTTAGCATGCAAGTCTTACACTTTTTAGTGTCCATGTTAAAAGCTAGGATTAACCCATCCTTAGACATATCTTGCATCCTCTTAAAGTGGACATGGCTCAGTCTAGCATGCCATAAGATTGAATCATTCAGTTTAGAGGTTGACATGAAGGCTGAAGCAATATTATCATTATCAATATTAAGCATGAACATTTGATTACTCAAATAACCAAAACCAATAAACACACTATGTTTGGATAGAACAAATTTATTAGATTCCATCACTTGTTTATAACCACAATTATTCAAAATACAACTTGAAACCAAATTCTTCCTTATATTAGGAACATGCAAAACATTAAACAACAAAACAATCTTTCCAGAACTAAACCTAAAATATACATAACCACGTCCATACACCAGGGTTGTTGACTTATTTCCCATGTGAAGAATAGATCCATCATTTAGTGACTCATAGGTCTTGAAGCAACATCTATCTTTACACACATGAATTGTTGCTCCCGAGTCAACCCACCATGTGACATCATCATCCTACACAAAGTAAGCTTCCAGATACATAGGTAACATAATAAACCTGAAGAGATTTATTGAACATATTTTGACCTTTCAGTGAGTTGGATGAACCATCTACTGAACCCTTTGTGCCTGAACCGTTGGCTTTGTTGCCAACATTAACACCTTTGCAATCCCTTTTGATGTGACCAGTTTATCACATTTCCAACAAGTAGGTTTTGCCTTCTTGTTAGGATCAGCCCTTGTGTTATCATGATGTTTACGTTTACCCTTGTTGTCATTGTACCTGGAGAGGTTGTCATGCTCTACCATATTGACAACTGAAGGACCAGCGACATTGTTTCCTTTTGGCTTGTCACTACCTGCACCCTGAGGGACTCCTCAATGCGCAGATGACTGCCCAACTCAACAAGAGTTAACTCCTCCTTGAGATGTTTCAAGGTGTGCTTGAAATCTTTCCAAGAAGGAGGGAGTTTGTCAATGATACAAGAGACCTGAATGGCCTCATCCATGTTCATCTTATGTTGTGTAAACCTTTCAAGTATGCCAAGAAGTTCATTGTATTGTTCCATAATTGGTCTTGAATCAGTCATTTTGTAATTTGTGAAATTACTAACAAGGAAATTCTTACTTGATGCATCCTTAGCCATATATTTAGCCTCCAAGGAATCCCATAGTTCTTTGGAAGATTCAACACTTTGGTAAATATCAAACAAAGAACCAGACATACCATTGAGGATTAAACCTCTACAGACATAGTCATCATTATCCCACTTATCCATCTTCTGAGTTTGTTCCAGGTACATCATCACCATCTTCAGAATAGTAAATCAGCACATACACCACCCTCATAGCCTGGAAAGCAAGAAGTGCATCTTATTTTTACCATCTTTTAAAGTCCCACCCCTTCAAACTTGTCAAGCATGGTAAAGTTTGAAGCCTGTGTTTCATATCAAGTATCCAGCCATTGATTTATCATCCAAAATAATCTTCTTTGATTGTTGGTTGTTGGTTGGCCCAAAACAGGGTAAAGATAATCAATAGCATAGCTAATTACCAATGATGGTTTTTGGATATCACTTGAAGTCGTGTAATCACTTTCCAAAGAAGATTATTCGACCCTATGCCTGGGTATCATGAATACCTCCTTGGGATAAAACCAAGTGCAGTTCTTGTTTTAGGCACAAATCAAGAACCCTTTTGTTTCTAAGTGTTTAGGTTTTTTGTGTGTTTTTCCATGCAATTGTGATCCCTATTTATAGGGGAAATACTCAGAACCTAGTCAATGGAATTAATGAGAGATTAATGGCCAATTAATCTCTTCTATAATTATCCTCCATAATTTAGGAATTAGTGGTTACATTTCAAAATTAAATATGATCATTTAATGCAGTCAAACATGCCTCTTAAATAGGCAAAAGTTGTTACAAACATTGAATGTGGTCAAACATGCCTCTTAAATGTTTGTAACCACCCATTTAATCTAGCCACTAAAAGAGTCAAGGAAAATCAGTGACTTGATGGGTGTACACTCCGTACCTCCAAACCCATTTCCAATTATGACTCGATTCACACAATTGCACTAAATTTCCAACACTTTATCACTGAAAAAAATTACTACACTACAACAGGAATCACAAGATATGCACATACCATGTGTTGGCTGTAGATCCGCCCTGATAACAACGCATGCAACTCATATGACAAATTTAATAAGTCAACTAAAATTAGAGATTAAGGCATTATAAAAAGAGAAAATTTCTTAAATGAACAATTTACTATTTCAAAATACAAAAAGAGACGGAGCACAAATAAATTACCAAAATAAACTTTGGTTCAACTAATCATTAAATATAAGACATTTGTCAAAATCGACAATCATTTAGCCAAGCGTGTTTAACAATTTTGATTAGGTGCGCTTCAGTTTTTCATATAAAATGTTTAGAAGCACTTCATCGACTAAGTGCTCCCCACTTTTATTGTGAGCCTCACATAAAGAAATGTAAAAGGGTACTCTAAACAACCAAGTGCTCCTCGCCTTCTCTTGTGCTCCTCACATAAAGACAAATAATTACAAAACCAAAAATCCTTTATTCATATAAAATGTTAAAGTGCACTCTAAACGACCAAGTGCTCGCCTCTTATTGTGAGAGACGAGAGAGAAAGTCAAGAGGGGAGATGCGAGAATGGTTTAAAGGTGCGTCTAATCTGTTTTCGTACGCAAGTAAAATTTGGTTCATTCTTGTAAACTCTATTCTATGATAGTTTAGTTTGGTAATTTATTTTTGTAAAAAAATATACAAGCTATGACATGGCTGATATGTTGAATGACTAAACTAAAGAGTTGGTTTAATAATCAAAACAGTTTAACACACTTATCTCTAGGTAGAGGTGCACAAGAAAACCGGTTTTAAAAACCGGAACCGGTTTGAAACCGGTCAAGCTTTCAAGATAATGCAAAAGTATGAGCATGTTGGTCAAAGACACAAGATCGCAAGATGGCAAAGACGATAAAGACAATGACAAAGGCTCAAAGTCAAGTTCGCAAAGCATGAAGGAACACGTTTACAACAGATAACGAAGACAAAGACCAAGAACACTCGAGCTTAAACGACAAAAGCAATCTCACTGATCTCATGAAGGAGTGTCATCAATGAACTCACTTCGGGGGAGATTGTTAGCCTCAATTTTATTGAGTCAATAAAGGAAGCTCGTTCCCGTGTTCAAGACCTCACTTCGGGGGAGATTGTTAGCCTCAATTTATTGAGTCGAACAAGGAAGCTCGGTCACTCTACGATGGAGCTTCGGTCTTTAATTAGTTAATGTTGTAATAGGATAATATCGGGAATCGGGCTCGATAGTTAATCTAATATTGTATATGTTTCGGGTTTAATCCCAAGCAAAACCCGAGCCCGGGTCCTAGTTAAATATCCCGCGCGTCATTTAACGCGACGGGGTATATAAGCTTTTTCTTACCATAGAAAAAGCTAGTTGTGAAGTTGTTCATTTTCAAAAAGAATATCTTTTCTCTTTTCTCTCTCATTTCTCTCTCCTCTTTCTCTCTCTAAACAACTCACTCTTTTTCTCTTTTCTAGTTTCGATTTCGTGTATGATATATGTTATGAAGTGAATACGGGATCCTACAAAAAGGAAACAATGTATTTCGTTCTATCCCGCATGGCCATGGATATAATAAGTGTGCAAGCTTCTTCGGTAGCTTCTGAATCCGCATTTTCAACAAGTGGGAGGGTGTTGTCAATCCGAAGAACAAGACTCACTCCGGCGTCTTTAGAGATGTGCATGTGTTTGAAGGATCACTTGGACGCTAAAGAGCGTAAACAAGACAAAAGCCCTCTTGAAATACCCTTAGACTTTGAAGAAGATGTCTTGGATGACGAGGTGCAACGAAATGAACCATTCCACTATCCGATGAAGAAATTACACTAGATGCTAGCAGCGAAGGCACTCTGTCTCCGGGAGGACCACGGTATGATTATATGATGAGCAGCGAAGAAGCCGAAGATGATTACTAATTTTCGATTAGTATGTTGTATTTTTAATTCGCTTGCATTATGTTGTTGATGTTGTATTTTAAATTTCCTTGCAAGGCTTGTATTGTGTTGTATTTTCCTTTCCAATGTATTTCGTTTCTAATGTATTAGGGTTTTTCTATTAAATAAAAGTTGAAGTTTATTTCATTTATAGCGTACAAAACCACGAAAAAAGAAAAAAAAAGAAAAAAAACCGATCAAAACCGGTTTGGGTGGTTAACCGGTCATGAACCGGTTCTAAACCGGTGTGACCAGTTCGACAAAAACCGCACCCCAAACCGGTTTCGGTTTCTTCCAAACCGGTTTCGACTCGTTCGTTGACCGAAACAGGTTCCTGTTTGACTGAAACCAAACCGAACTGGTTAACCGGTTTGCCCACGTCTAGTCTTGGCCCAGCTAAACAGTCTAGATATATTTGACTTCTAGAATTCTGGTAATTTCATTATAGAGAAATCCATATATGAAGCAACAAGAAATAATAGCACGACCAATTAACGCCATTCGAGTAAAGTCATTTTATGGCTACTTTAAATAGCTAACATATGGTAATTTTAAGAATACGTATATTTTCAAGTTGAGGTCTGTATTTCGTGGACGTAAAATATAAAATCCATAGTATCGTGACTGTGTTACAAATCAATTACGAAAAGATTATTGATTCAAAGGCAATACTTGAAGCTAAATTAGAATCCCTTTGTATACTATGGTAACAGTTGATTAATTTTGTATTCTTGATGTTGGTAGTTAATAAAAAATTTGACATCGTTATTTAATCAGTACAAAATTACCCATTTTGCCAATTATAGTGATACTGCATCTTGCTGCATAGATCAAGAACTTTCAATAGAACAAGCAAATGAAAACATGGCCCAAAGTGTCACACTGTCACTTACCTATCTGCGCATACGCAACAGTAACATGTTAGCCCTCGTATATACTAATAGCCATCACGCTACGAGACAAAATAGACATTGGGCTAAAATTTAGTTTGTGGGTTGTTGTCCTTAGGCCAATATGGAAAGAAAGGAGGAAATTTGTCACACCCCCAAAATATCAGAGTATAATGGCAAACGAGGGCGTGCGACTTCATGATTATCATACTTCTAAGCAATACAGAACGACCTCTATATGGGACGTTTTAAGAAAAACTAATCACTTGTAATAGGAAATAATAAGATTGTTTAAACATTCAACGGAAGCATAAAAATAGACAATACGATAGCGTTTTTAAATATTACAAGTGATCTTCAGATAACGAGAAATGACTGCAATACCTGAGACTTCATATATCATCTTCGTTCTTAATACCTGAGACAACATTGCTAAAGTGTCAACATAAAGTTGGTGAGTCCATAGGTTTGGTTTAAGCAGAAATGTTTAATGTTTATGAACCACAAGATTTTATCCACATATGACAATATAACAGATACAAAGTCATATAAATTGCATTAATATCATCTAAGCTCATGACACCGAAGCGTTAACATATATCAACAATAATGAATGCCCTTGCAGGTGTCTAACCCGGGACACCCATAATCTGACTCAAATGAAACTGTGTTTGCTTGACTAATGTCAGTCCAAGACAAACAAGGACGTCAATCCCGATAGATATATCCATAACATTGGCGCTTACAAGTAATTAACGGTTCATGATAAATCGGGCAAATAGCAACTTGGGTTAAATCAAGACTTAGACCAATCAGTAATGTATAATTGTACTTGTGTTCACATGTTTAAAATAAGCAATGTTTTCACTCTGAAAACAATAGAGTAGGGGCTATGGAAAACTCACCTTGTCAGTTAATCGCTTGGAGCTGATAATGGATTCAATGCACGTTAAATAGTGACTCAGTCAAACACCTAAGTAATTATGACAATTATGAGTTTACATTCTAAAACTTAATGTATGAAATGAATTATGCAAATGGGTCAAAAAGGGTGTTGTCGTTTAT
>BQNB010148036.1:0-10849 GCA_026074375.1 Tanacetum coccineum | reverse complement strand
AGTAACAATCTGACCATCATGCACCGTAGCATGAGTTTTGGAGTTGGAAGAAGTCCGGAGCTAGTTGTTGGTGGGTGGAAATTGCTTTTGGAAACCACTTAAGAGATTGGCAATCTGAGTCATAGTGGCCATCAAAGCGTAATTCGGAGACTGAGCAGCAGGTTAAGGACTAGGAGTTGAGGGTGATGAAAGAACAGGTGCAGATGTGGTGTGAGCAACATAGGCCAGTGGATCAACAATACTTGTAGACTGCTCCTGTTTCTTGAGAGTCTTTTTGGCATGAGGCTCGTAGGCTTTGAGATGAGTATAGATCTGAACATAAGGTGTGGTTGAGATATCCATGTTCTGTTTGACATTAGTCACATACTTACCCCAATAGGCTGGAAGATTGTTGACAAATTTAGTGTTCATCTGATGAGTAGGGATTTCAAGCTGAGTAATCTTCATGTCATTCACAAGCTTGTGGAAACGCACAAAGTAGTCATGAATGGACTCGTTTCCAATGGCACGAAAGCGTTCGTACTCATCAAACAGATCTTCCTTCCTTTGTTGAAGAGTCCTACCTGATCCTTGCATAAGCATTTCCACATTATCCCAAATCTCCTTTGCAGTGCTTGTCTGATTGAGTATGTTGAAGATGTGTCGGGGAAGACCTTGACTGAGGATGATTTCAGCTTGAGTATCAGCCATTTCGAGCTTGTTTTCTTCGTCATTGAACTCAGAGTCAAGCTTCTTCCTAGGTGCGGGCATAACAGTAGAATTAGCAGGTGGAGGATCAGTGACCATCGGGTGAGGTGTAGGTCCATTCTGGATGGATTTCCATATCAGCTTGCCATTGGGTTTGCCTCGAATGTACCTGTGTATACGAATCTTCCATGATTCGTAATCATTTTCAACCAACATTGGTGGACGAGTATCGGTGCCAGCAGCATTTGTTTCTTCATTGGTTGCCATTGAATAACGTTGTTTATGAATGATCTGATCTTAAGTGATTGATGATTGATGACTTGGTGTGAGGTTTGTGATTTTCGGGTAATTTTTAAACAGTAAAATGCAGTTTTGAGGGCCTAAATGACTCCGAATGGCCAAAAAATGACAGGGCTCTCGCTCAAAGAGGAAGAGTCTTGACCGTTGGGCCGTTTTCGAGCTGGTATAAAAATTTCGGAACAATCCGACACAAAAATTATTTTTGCTTGTTCGGTCCAAAAAATTGCTCGTTCGATCGTCTAGTTCGAACGTCTCGTTCGATCGTCCTCTCGTTCGATCGTCTTCTCGTTCGATCCACTTGTTCGATCGCTTGTTCGATCGCTTGTTCGATCGCTTCGCTTCGTTTGACAGTTGACTTTGTGGTTCGATTCGTTCTAGTTCGATTCACCTTTCTTTCTTCCACGCGTTCGATTCGTCTTTTGTTTTTTCATCGATAGATCCATCCAAGATGTGTCGCTCTAGTTCGAGATCCTGTTTGTTTGTTACCCCCCTCACTCGTTTCGACAAACCTGTATTCCAATAGTTCGTCCCTCCTAATAATCCACTTCGTTCCGATCGTACGACTTGGCTTGATTCGATCCTCTTGTGTTCGATCCTCGTGTTTCGGACGCCCTGATTCAATTGTTAGACTTTTGTTCTCGATCTCTTGTTGTTCGATTGTCTTGTATTTATCAATTTTTCGAACGCCCCCCCCCCCCCCCCCCCCCCCCCCCATCTTTCCCCCCCCCCATAAACATAATAGTTTTATATAAAGAATTTAGAATCGCCCCCACTATCTCACCCTTTTATAAAATTTCAACAAAAAGAAAAAATAAAACGCAAGTTGAATTTATTAATAATAATCAAAGTAAATGTAACGTCTCTCCGAGAGTTTTCCAGCTTTTTTTTTGGGTTCGCAGAATTCGCATCACTGACGAGATGCAGCCAAACGACCCTCTGAGTTATTCTTGCATAGATAACACCTCGAACAACTTGTTGTAATCTCCTAAGAAATCTTCACAAACGAAATCTTGATTAGCTCGAAAACAAGTAATCCAAGATGTATCAGACGTAAACCAAGAATCCGTTACGTGATACGATCCAAGGGACTCTAGATTTGCGCTTTTCCCCTTGATTGATATATGGTATGCGAACCAAAGAGTCCAAAAAGTAAAGTCCTAAGAAGATCTTGTGATTGCTAAGCAGACGATGGTTTAGAGACATGATATTAGTACAGTCAAATCTAAACCCATCTATGAGTCAAGAATTCGCGAAAGACTCAAATTAAATTAATGCAGAACTCAAAGAACTTCTCGAAACGCTCTACTTTTTTTAAATGTCGAAAACAACCAGACCAAGAACAAGAGTAGAAACGCTATGAAAGAAACAAACGAATGTCATCCAGACTTTTGGCTCTTGATACTATTTATAGGTTGGCCCGTTAGAATCATTCCATGGATGAATCGACGAGTATCAATGGCAATTTAAAGAACGCACTAAAGCATTATAGAAGAGATCTTGTTTTAGTGGGAAAGACGAAAAAAGACTATGAGTTACGATCTACCAAACCTCCTCTAGAAGTAGATGTATAGTCGGAATGAAAGGGAGTAGTCATGCCGTTAGTGATCCTGAAATTGTTTGATATAATGACTAGGTGGTATATTATACTCTTAGAACTAGTGATAGTGACCTTTGAGGGCTTTCTTTTAGGGAGGTTTTTAGAGAAGACTATGGTCTTGGTCCCGTTATACATAATCAACATTACAATTAACACATGTTTGCGAGCTAAGTCTTTTGTCTTGTATCTCGAGAAGTGGACCGACCGAGCTTCTTTTTCTCGGGTCCATTTATGTTGCTCCTAACAGGGACCCTAATGTTTAAATCTCTTATATTTTAGCTATGGCATCGAATGAAATCTTGTCTTATGTCCATTTTGTATGTTTTCCTATATCTGATTGTTTGTACATTCCACGACCCTCTCCCCTCCGAGACCTCATTAGTTTACCATATCTGCTGCTATTGAGGTTTCGTGGGGGTGTTTTAATGGTTCAGAGCCAAGGTTATAGGGAACTGGGTCATTTTCAAAACCTAGTCTATAACCAAAATTTTTAAAGATTTTCTTTTCTTTCATTTTCAAAATGCAGAATCCTTCATCGCTTGCCAGATATCCGCGCACGCATCCTTCCCGGTCCCTTATATGCTTTATGTGGTATCTTTAATTGCATATTATGTGTTTAACAAGTGGGTAAAATTTGGTATAATAATAATTATGCATATGTATATATATACGGCATCCGTCCTATGAGGTACTGCCATATATATACTTCAATACTCGCTACTCGCGAGAAGATTAATTTTTATAAGCATTGATGCTATATAATAAAAATCATTTCTGATATATGATGAGTTTAATTTCGTATATGTTTAAGCTATATATACGACGTTACTAATATAAGTAAAAAAAATCTCTGTAGTGTCATGGACGTACCATTGTTGCTAGATCATGCGTTTGATTTCTTCGCTGCTGAGCCTGTGCCGGGACTTGCTGAGGCACCCGACAACCAGAATGGGTGGATTGAGTGGGACGTGCCACTGGGAGGTGAGATGGATGAGCCGATCGAGAACCCAGGGTTTGACGAGGAGGAGGAGTTGAATGAGTTCATGGATGATGATCAGGATGTTGGAGATGAGGAGATTGAGGAGTAGCTGATGGCCCCCATTGAAGGCCACGGCTAAAAAATATAGAGCTAGGGTTTTGATATAAAATTATTTAAAAGCAAGATTCCAAGCATACAGGGGGGGGTGGGGGGGGGGGGGGTAGGGGGGGGGGGGGGGGGGGGGGGGGGGGGGGTAGGGTTGGGGGAATCACGGTTTTAAAACACACGTAAGAAAAATTAATAAAAAAAAACAATGGAAAATAAAAAAGAGGAGGGGGAGCGGCATAACTCCAGGGGGGATGCACACACAGAGAAATGTCCAGGAAAAAAAAAAGAAATGGAAAAGTCAGAACAAGATGTATCTGAATGGGAAAAAGAGGAAGTGAAGAACCGAAGGGACCAAAATATTACCATGGGGGGGGGGGGGGGGGGGGGGGGGGGGGGGGGGGGGGGAAGAAGAAGAATGGAGTGAAAAAATAAAGCGAGAAGAAAGATCATAGGCGAAAATACAGTGCAAACCAGTGTGCGCGAGCCACACACCTGTGCGTGGCATAGTGAGGAGGTAGAGAGAATAGTGAAGTGGAGATGAGGATAAAGATATAAACGAATTATAAAGTGCAAAAAAAAGAAATAGGAATGAGGGGGGGAAAAAAAACATTACCAAAATGGGAGCAAAAAAAGAGGGTAGGCTAGTATAGAAAAGGGAAAAAACCAAAGAGAGATACACGCGGGGACCCCACCTCACACACACAAAAGTGTCCTAGACTATATGCATAGTTACACACAATACGACACGGTGACACATATTATATTATATATATATAATATACAAGTGTATTACCATCACCTGTACTGTAGTGCATTGTGTGTGTTGTGAATTAGTCGTCCAGCCCACACACACAACTCCCACGCACACCTACCCTTCCGCCCATGTAAGCACTCAACCTCAGATCCGCAAAGGTTACTCAAGGAATTTGCAATGCTTGGTATTAGGTTTAATAAGGATAGATCCAGAAAACATATATATAGTTATTCTTGATTAAGTGAATTTGATTTTGGAATGCTTGTTATATGTTATATCTTGTGTTCATCAAACTACACATCTTCTATAATGTCTATTAAATGTAATCCAATGTTCATCATTCAATAACTATGTAACATCTATTTATATAATTAAACACACCATATTCAATTTTGTGACACATAGAAGTATATTAAAGTCATAAATGATTTTAATTTATTGTTGATGGGGTGAAATAATACTTGAAATAAAGGTAATACATGGTATAATGGTATATATACTTTATAAGAATGAATTACAAATTTAATGGTGTTGAAGGTTAATTACAAGTTATAATGTGTTTAAAGATCACAAGGACCATGGATTCCATTGGTCGAAGTGTTATGGACTTTTAAAGGACTTAAAAATGTAGTATATATTGTTTCAATACTTGGTAAAAATAATGGTGCATAAGTTTCCTAAAAGAAAATAATTATAAAACTAGTTTTATTAATCATAAACCCTAATATAACATTTAATACCTGAACTGTTTGAGAATACGACAATAAACCCATACATTTAAATTTTAATTAAATTATTAATCTTCACTAAAGTGATCGTAACATGTAAAGAACTCGAAAAACGGATTTAATAACGAATAAGAATAAGACAATACAAGTTACATTAATTAAACGTAGAAAGATTGATTTATAAAAGTTATTATATACATATAACATACTGTTTCGGATCTAAGATATAAAAATTAAATATTTTGTACACTAGTAACTTTCATAACATTGCCAAGGGCGTAAGAAACCGAGGAACGGAATAAAAATGAAGCGAGTTATGAATTAAACAAGTTACTATAATTAATTCTATAAAAACATTTTTATAAACATGTAATGAACAGTAAAAAGTTACTGATCATCAAGGTTTAATTTATATTATATATTTGAATAGATTTTCTCAATACGAAGTCGTGGACATAAGAAATTGAAAACTGTAATTAAAATGAACAAGTTACGAATTTTATAAGTTACATATAAGTTAATTGCATAAAAACATGTTTTAAGAACTGTTATGGTAACATTAAAGTTACTGTTCATCCCAGAACGGGGGGGGGTTTTTTTTTATTTTAATCTTTATAAATATGATATATTAGATAGGTTTTCTTAATACAAGCTGTTGACATAAAAACGAATAAAACTGAGTCAAACGATAAAGATATGAGGTTTTAAAATCACGCGCACTATTTTTACTTTTATACATTATTTTTATAAAACAATTAAATTAATAATGAAATATCATTATGAAATTAATAAAAACATTAAATCATATATTTATAACAAATGATACATTGGTTAATAAAAATAACATTTTCCTGATGAGTACAAGACAAATACTTATATTTAACAGTACGGGTTATTTATTAATTTAACTTTAACAAGATTTAACAAAACTAATAGGTGGTGGTGTGACAATATAACATGTGATGTTTTAAACATAAAAGTAACATCTACCATATGTACCTATAACTAATTAGGTTTGCATCTGGAATTCCGAGACGATCACATATTATTGAATTAGATAATCAATCATTCCACTTACGGTGGAGTTTATAGCCGCCTCTTTCACTTGTTTTACATTTACATTACAAATATACGGGGAGAATACAATGCTCAATACAAATTATTTATTATGTTCGTTTACAATATCTTTTACATACTATTCTACACACTTGGTTTACATACTTGATTTTGCAATTCATTACAAACACAATTACATGGTTGATTACAAACTTGGTTTCATACTTTGTCACATACTCATTTGCATACACGTTTACGAAATTGTTTACATACTCATTACAAACTCAATTACTTGATTTATATCACACTCTTTTCTACTTATGGATTTAAGTACTCAAAGCTATTTACGAATACAATGGTTAATTTTTATTGGACACAAGTGTTTTCGGTTATCATCTCCTGTTTACATGTGCCTAAGTAACATAACCCACCATTGCCCATTATCATGAACTGTTAAATTCTTGACCGGAGGACCGGTTAAGGAAGCGCGAGTGTATAAATAGATCTATTTGGGATTGACATCCCTGTTCGGGTGAGTAGCTCTCACTAGTTTCGACAGTACTGAAACACGAATGCATACATGTCGGAACAATTTGGATGTTACGGGTTTGAACATCTACACGGGCCTTTATTTGCATTAAATTGCATACATAGATGTCGAGCTTCAGTGTCATGAGCTTAGCGCAACAGTAGATATTATTTATGTGGTACTGTATCTGTTATAGTAGACCCATACATTTTGGAAAATCAACGATCTCACTGTCCATACTACTTATTGAACATTACTAATTTATGAATATTTTTCATTATATTGCGGCGAAGAAATAAACACTAAACTCTTTCGGTTCTACAAATACTCTTATATTTTTGGCGATCATTATAAGGATCGAAATGGTCATACATACTTTATAAATCTTTAGATTTCAATATTTATATTTATACTTACAAAACTCTATGAACTCACCAACTTTATGTTGACACTTTTAAGCATGTTTTTCTCAGGTGAATTAGATGCTTGGCTTACTTGATGTGCATTGGAGTCTAAATTTGACAAGATTTCATTCATAGATTTCTTCTTACATACAAATGATCAAATCTCGTTGTATTACTTTTAAGCTTTTCATTGTGATGCAATTATGGGACAAATGTTATATCAATTTCAAGAAAATCAACGAGATTACTTTTCAAACGACACATTTAGAGGTCGTTCTCTTGTATCTTGAGGTTGTATTATGAAAGTAACGCCCCCCGCCATATTTCCGCTGCGACAAATGAATACATTTTGGGGGTGTTACCAAATTTGTTCTTTAATCAGTCTGGTCCAACCTTATTACGAACCCGAACCTAATCCAACAGTTCCAACCAAATAATCTTACCAATGGTGGCACAACAATATGTCGAGTCGGTTGTTGGAGAAAATGCCTGATAAAGTAAGACTACCATGTACTGTAACAACCATCACCTTTGCCGACCCAAGACCCTTGCTAACACTATCTTTTAACTACCACCAGAACTCAACCACAACGACACCAACCTCGATCAACCACAAGGTCACCAAACCACAAGACAACTATTTCACCCTTACCCTGCTTAAGCATCCGTTTTACGATCTGAGACCCTTACACAAACTACTAAATGATACCACAAGCGGCCGGAAGCAACCAATCTGAACGACCCTCAAAATATGCCAAAAACGACCACGACCCTCCAATACCCAAATCACAACCCTCCCATACCCAAACCACGACCCTCCCCACCTGCTCAACCACGACCACTGAATCAAGACCCTCAAACACCTGCGACCCTTGAAACTCAAACTATCAAACTACAACCCTCCACCACCTGCTAACCATGGCCCAAATAGTTTCTGCAACAATCTAAACATCACAACTTGAACCTTGTCCTGGACCATAAACTCGCTGACCCACAACCCTCAGTGACATAAATAGGATTAAAAGAGACCGGTTACTCAGTCTTTTTTTAACTATAGCACAGCGAAAAATGAATAAAAAGTACGATTTTAATTCAAACGATCGTCCCTGTGGTGTTGCTTATGTTAATGTGTATTGTCATAAGAAACAAAAAAAAGGATACACCATACACATATGCTATTTACCTCTAGCTTAATTTTCTCCAAATTGAGGGAGTTTCTAATAACAAATTGATGGTGGTAAGTTTGGATTGTTGTTGTTGATTTCAGTTTGATGAGTTCATTTTTTATGAGTTCATTAGATGGTGGTAGGAGAGTGGTGGATGGTAGTGGTGAAGATGAAGATGAAGATGTGGAATAAATGGTCCCTGTGGTTTATTAGGTGTCAATTAATGTGATCTGCTAAAAATACCCCTGATGAAACAAAAAGATAACGAAAAAATAGATGGAGTTAGGGTCAAAGGACCGGTCAACTCAAAATGAACAACTACATAGATGATCAGTGTAATTTCGAGACTTTTAAGACGGAACATGCAATTTCAGGACAACCACAAGGACGATCTATCTACTTAACTCTTACTTTTAGATTATGATATTAGAGGTGATCCGGTATTTTTATGTGAATAAATTTTTGTAATCTTTCTATGCATCATACCATTCATACATGACTCATGTACGACCTATGATAATAAATTGGGGCACATGAGATGTGCATCGATGTTATATTTGAAGGCCTTAAACTAGACCTTTTACTGAGCTTATCATATGGTATAGAATTATATATTTTTTTAAATGTGGGCATCCATTGTTATAAACCTTTTCTAGAGGTTTATATTGTGTTATGATATAAATTTTTTGACATTTTCCTTTTATAAACCTATCCTCGATATGTATAAACTTTTTCAAATTTTATAAACATCCCACATAAATCAAATGCATTAAATTATGAAAATGTTCAATATTCTAAACCTTTTTATGCCACATAAACTTGAAATGGATGCTCAATAATATATATGGTTTACAAATTCTTAATAAACTTTTTTTTATAAACGACGATAGTGGATGCTCTAAGGTTTGTGTTTCTACTTAATTAGTACAAGACATGATTATGTGGTTTATGTTTGTGTTCATTTCCGATGCTTCCTCTTGCATCAAATTTTATCCATGCCTTATGTGTATGAACAAGCATGTTTACCCGCGCGTTGCTGCGGGCGTTAATTTTTCGCGTGTTGTTGTGGGGCATTAACTTTTTTTTCTGCTTTATTTTTTCGGTCTCATGTTTAATAGTTTGTTTTGTTCTTATATTAAATGACAATCGCGCGTTTTTTTTTGCCCAGGCCGATAGAAAGCCGTAAATAGTTAAAAATGAGAGTACGTCCCAGTTAATTTTTTTTTTTATTATTTTGGCCAAAGAAGAGAGAGGCGGGGATTATAAGTTTTTTTTTTGGACCGTTAATCTTGAAACAGTAACCGAGCCTAGTGGGTAGTTAAAAATGAGAGTACGTATCGTAAATTTTTTTTTTTCTTATTTTGGGCCCAAAGAAGGGAGAGGAGATAGGTTATAACAGTTTTTTTTTTGGTGGCCGATATTAGAACAGTAAACGAGCCGTAGTGGGCGGGGGTACTTGTTCTTTTACTGTTGTTAGCCCTAGTCTAAACGACGTTTAGTATCACTTTTGAAAAAAAAAATATTTCTTATTTTTGGCCAAAGAAGGGGAGCGGAATTATAAAGTTTTTTTTTTTTTTTTTTCCGATGAACAGTAACCGAGCCCAGTTTTAGTTTGTTTTTTTATATGGGCAAATATGTTGGGCCTAATGTTGCAGGTATTTTTTTATCTGAGTAAATCAGTACTTTTGTAAAAATTTTCTTATTTGTGTTGTGCAATTTTCTTTCACTATTTTTTTGTTGCGGTAGTTTATTTTTTCGGTTAATGTTTAATAGTTTGTTTTTTTGTTCTTATATAAAGGACAATCGACGCGTTTTTTTTTTGGCCCAGGACGGATAGAAAGCCGTTTAAATAGTTAAAAATGAGAGTACGTCCCGTAAATTTTTTTTTCTTATTTTTGGCTAAAGAAAAGGAGCGGGATTATAATTTTTTTTTTTGCCGATGAACAGTACCGAGCCCATTGGACCGGGTACTGTTTATATTACTGTAGCACGACGTCAAAAACGACGTCGTACTACTTTTGTAATGTGTATTACTATAATTACTTGAAACTTGGCTACGAAAAAGTTAACTATAACTATTGTTATTCTACAAGGGTCTTAATTAAACTACCTTGAAGACACAACGACTGCTTGTGAGCTGGTTTAATTAGAAGAGTAGTTTTTGTAGAACATATCGCTTATATGCTTTCAAACAAGTTTGGAGAAGGATACGTGGTTCAGGTTGAAAACAATTAGTTAGTAGTTACTCTGAAGACTCAAAGGGCCTTTTGTAAAGTTATACAAACTTCAGTCGGATGATGCTTAAAAGATTAACTCAATCAATTGATGCTTAAGAGATGGGGGGAGCGGTCGTGCCATTTGTGCCAAAGAACGGCGCGAGCCGAACGAACGGCGCACGACTCCGGTGCTCGCGTCGTTCGGTCTGGCGCCATTCTTAACAGCACAACGCGGTTCTAATTTTTTTTTATGTGTTTGTTGTGTGTTTATGTGTGTGTTTATGTATGTGTTTATGTGTGTGTGAATGTGTTTTTGTGTTAATGG
>BQNB010148035.1:2317-16356 GCA_026074375.1 Tanacetum coccineum | reverse complement strand
TGGAAGGAGACGATTTGCTTATAGGAGATCGTGAATCCAATCTGTATACTATCTCCATTTCTGATATGGCTGCTTCTTCACCTGTTTTTCTTATGTTTAAAGCCACTTCGACAAAGTCATGGTTATGGCACCGCCGACTCTCACACCTTAATTTTGGTACCATAAACAATCTTACCAAACACGACCTGGTTAATGGTCTTCCGAAATTCAAATACGGCAAAGATCACCTTTGTTCTGCATGTGAGCAGGGAAAGAGCAAAAAAGCTTCTCATCCATCTAAAGTGGTTCCAAGTAATCTTTCCAAGTTGGAATTGTTATACATGGATTTATGCGGACCAATACGGGTAGCATCAATCAACCAAAAGAGGTATATTCTTGTGATCGTTGATGATTTTTCTCAATTCACATGGGTATATTTTCTTCGCACAAAAGATGAGACTCCAAAGATAATCAAGAATTTCATTGCTCGAGTTTAATTGAACTACAATGCCAAAGTTTGCAAGATTCACACCGACAACGGTACTGAATTCAAGAATGCAACTCTTAAAGCTCATTATGATAAGTTAGGCATTATGCAACAATTTTCAATTGCTCATACGCCTCAAAAAAATGATGCTGTTGAACGACGTAATTGTACTCTTGTCGAGGCTGCACGCACAATGCTTATCTTTTCACGATTACCAGAATTTCTTTGGGTCGAGGCCATTTTCACTGTTTGCTTTACTTAAAATTGGTCAATAATACATACAAGGTATAACAAAACTTCATACGAACTTCTTCATGGCAAAAAACTAAATGTGGAGTATTTTCATGTGCTTGGTTCATTGTGTTATCCAATAAATGACCGAGAAGATCTTGGAAAAATGAAACCTAAAGCGGACATTAGTATCTTCATTGGTGATTTGGAAACATCAAGAGGGTTTTGAATTTATAATCGACACACCAAAAAGATTATGGAAACCATCCACGTCAAGTTTGACGAGCTTACAACTATGGCTTCTGAACATGACAGTTTAAAGCATGGTTTTCAACGTTTTATCAATGATGATTCATCAACAGAATCCATAAATATTCCATCTAATGAATATTTGGATAATTTGTTTGGGCCTATGTATGAAGAATACTTTGAGAAGAGGTCTTCTAACACGTCCATCAAATCCACTGCACAACAAGTTCATAATCATGAACACCTTCAATCTTCAATTTTTATTGAAGAACACGAGGCTTCTCCCATTGTAACTACATTCGAAGAACAAACTTATCCAATCCCCTTGAATGAGGCTGATGAATTTAATCAAGAAGACTCTGCAGAATTTGATGGTAATACGATCTTTGTTCCATATGATGTCCTAAACTTTAAGGAAGCTGAGTCATCTACAACATCCCTAGATCCATCAAATATGCATGAGTTCCACCAAGTACAACCCTCAACACATATCTGGACTAAAGCTCATCCAAACATGTGATGACTCGACAAAGACTTCAGACTGATTCTGAGATCATAGTTGGATAGAATCAATGCAAGATAAGATGCATTAATTCGAGAGACTAGATATTTAGGAACTAGTTCTTAGACCAGATGGAAAGAATATAATTGCTGTCAAATGGCTCTTGAAGAACAAAGTGATGCAGAAAATATTGTCATTCGAAACAAATCTCGTCTTGTTGCAAAGGGATACAAGTAGGAAGAAGGCATCAATTTTGAGGAATCCTTTGCTCCGGTTGCTCGTCTTGAAGCCGTTCAGATGTTCGTTGCTTTTGCTGCACATAAAAATATTACAATCTTTCAGATGGATGTCAAGACTGCATTTCTCAATAGTCTATTGAAAGAGGAAGTTTATGCTAGCCAACCTGATGGATTTGTCGATCTAGACTTTCCAGACCATGTCTACAGGTTGAAAAAGGCACTATACGGTCTCAATTAAGCTCCATGAGCATGGTATGACAAACTGTCTTCATTCCTAATTGATCACCATTTTACTAAAGGTATTGTTGACTCAACGTTATTTACACGACGTCACGGGGAGACATATTACTTGTTCAAGTATATGTCGATGACATCATTTTTGGGTCTACTAATCTAGATTTTCAAAATGATTTGCAAATCTTATGAAAAGTAATTTTGAAATGTCTATGATGGGTGAACTTAAGTTCTTTCTTAGACTTCAAGTTCATCAATCTCCATGTGGCATATTCATTAGTCTGTCATAATACGCAATTAAGCATTTAAAGAAACATGGTATGTATGAATGTGTCTCCATGAGCACACCTATGGCTACTAAAAGACCG
Source organism: Tanacetum coccineum (assembly GCA_026074375.1). Taxonomy (NCBI): domain Eukaryota; kingdom Viridiplantae; phylum Streptophyta; class Magnoliopsida; order Asterales; family Asteraceae; genus Tanacetum; species Tanacetum coccineum. Next base: position 14,067 of record BQNB010148035.1, on the reverse strand, counting down.
GATGCTGATTTACAAGGCACTCCTACTGACCAAACGAATTATCATCAAATGATTAGAGGGCTCAAGTATCTAACAACAAGTCACCCAGATATTGTTGCTGCCACCTTTTTTTGTGATCGTTATCAAGCATGTCTTATGCTCAAACACCTCAAAGAGGTTAAGCAGATATTTCAGTACCTAAGACAATCCTATAACATGGGCCTATGGTATTCGAAGGAGTTTGGATTTGAACTAATTGCATATTCAAACGCAGACCATGCAGGCTGTAAAGACGACTGCAAAAGCACATCAGGAGGCTTACAATTCTTAGGTGAAAAGCTCGTGAGCTGGAGTTCTAAAAAGCAAGATTGTTAGAAAGACGAAAGGGTCGGTCACTTCCATAGATAACTATAGTTATCACGTTAAATCAATTTTTGGAAACTTACTTAGGAAGTTAGCTAAAGCCAATGGACAAACCCATGAAGGCCCAAGCCCACGTATACTATGTAAGTATTTATACACCTCCCCATGCGGTTGGAGAGGTGCTTGGTTGTTCATTTTTCACATACTTATGCATTTCATATCTATGTTAACTTTCTCACTCTAAGCGTTCATCCAACCCACTCTCTCTCTAGAATCTCCTCTATTTCCCTCTCATCTAGTATGTTATTAGATTTGTCTATAATTGGTATCAGAGCCATGGATTGGTGTGTTTAGTCTTTGTGTTTCTTTTGTTTTGGTTCATTTTTTCTTGTAAAATTTCGTCCCTTTCTTATTCTTTCTTTGTTTTCAAAGCTATCGGGTACACTAAAGGATCATTTACCTTGGTAAATCTGATCTAGTATCTTTAGGATATAGGTGTACAAGCTTAGAATAAGAAAAATATCATTTTTGTTCATCTTTTGTGTTCAAAAAGCTTTAGAAGGTACAAATCTTGATTTTATATTTTTCGGCTTAAAAACCTTAAAGTTTACATTTTTATTGTTCTTATAGGCTTAGTAACACTAGTTGTACAAGAATTTTTGCATAACAACCATTAAAAAAGTGTATTTTTATGTTTTTAAAAGTTTGTGTTTCGAACCAGTGTTAACCGAACAACTGAAGTGTAGGGTAAACCGAACAACTGAAGTTCAGTGTAAACCGAACAACTGAAGTCCAGTGTATACCGAACAACTGAAGTCCAGTGTAAACCGAACAACTGAAGTCCAGTGTATACCGAACAACTGAAGTGTAGGGTAAACCGAACAACTGAAGTTTAGTGTAAACTGAACAACTAAAGTCAAGTGTATAATGAACAACTAAAGTCTAGTGTAAACCGAACAACTGAAGTTCAGTGTATACCGAACAACTGAAATCCAGTGTAAACCAAACAACTGAAGTGTAGGGTAAACCGAACAACTGAAGTGTAGGGTAAACCAAACAACTAGAGTTCAGTGTTGATGTGTCATTGTGTGGTGTATATTTTATTCATTCAAGTTTTAAATTTATATTTTGCCGACTCAACCAAAAACAACACTTTAACGGGTAGTGTACCTAATCGGTAGTATTTTTGCGGTAAGTAGGGTGTCGATAACTCAGAGCGAGGTTAAATCTATCAGTTTAATTAATATCTTGGTTATCTAATCTATGTTAATTCTATTCTAATTTAAACCTATGTTAAACCTATGTCAGTCTAAATCCTAATTCTAATAGGAAAAGGGGTTTTTTCAGCCTGAGAGACTGGCACGGCTTGGTTGGTGACTACAATCAATTCAAGACACTGTTACCCACGCAAGCTAATAGACAAAATATAAAAGAGCGGTCGAACCTTATATAAGAAAACTGTATTAACCATTATTAATCCGATTAGAACGTTGGTTTGTTTATTTAGTGCAATGATTTCTTCTCTCGAGGTGGCATATCATTCTTAAGACTTAGGCGTTACATCATCCTAAGACCTAGACACATTAATTCTGTCACAATTAAAGAATCCGCATAAAGCATCCTTATTTGATGATTATAATCTATCTTAGGGATTAAAGCAATGGTGATCTTGTTAAACCCTAGCTCATAGAGACTTTACCCACTTACCACTTAATGGCAATATATACACTAGTAGTCTACTTGTCCAACTATCCAATGGAATCAGAACGTTATTTGTTGAATTATCTAGGTCACCTGCTAGTCAACATGATCAATAAACCATCGACAATATCCAATTAACTAGTTAAGCCCGAAGCGTATCCTAGACACAGACTTAGAAGACAATAATTGGTGTAAACTATTATTCTAGGGATAGTATAAATTACCTATATGGAGAGACTATCCTGTGGTGACTTAGATCAGTTGGTCCACTTTGCTAGATCCAGTTGAATGATAGGTCGCATACAAAAGCGCGTAAACAAGTATAAATTGATAAACATAAACAAGCACTCAACGATAAATCAAGAAATCGATATAAACAAATACCAAACATTCAGATCTTCATAATAATGGCTAATACCCAAAGGTATTAGCCTTCAAAATGAATGTCATGTATAATACAAGAGTAATAATTAGCCATGGTAAACTAAACTGGAGTTAACGAATGATACAAAAACTGAGACGATTACCAAAAGTATATGGAATTACACGATGTCTCCTATGGAATTGAATACGTTGCTCGACCTCTTCTGCTCTTTTTCTCCTCTGAAAATCAACTTTTGTGGTTTAGGTATCGAGAATATGATTTAGCACACTTAAAACTCATTTTTGAGTTTTCTATTTATAAGGTCTGGAAGTCGGTTGGATATGGCGTATCCATGTATTGGATACGGCGTATTGGGGATTTCTTGGAGTAGGGACCACGTTTGATATCTTCCAGAATATTATATTGATTCCATATCTTGAATACGGTGTATTGAGTCCTCTGGATACGGCGTATTGATCTTCATTCCTTTTGTGGTCTTTGGTGAGTGCAGGCACGGATACGCCGTATCTTCCTTGATGGATACGGCGTATTGGTCTTCAGAACAGTAATCTTCAAAATATCTTCATTTAAGCTCCAGAATGCGCGCCTTTTGCTAAGTTTCACCAATTACTCCATAATTACTGCAATTCTCAAATATAAACGATTAAGTAACAATTCTTTGCAATAACTATACAAAATGGGTTTATAATCGTGGGATAAATGATGCTATAAAATAGACGTTATTTGATGTCATCAAATATCCCCCAACTTGAATTCTACTTGTCCTCAAGTAGCCTTTAGAAGTTTATAAAAATGTATCCCTTAAGGATATTTTCCGTTAAAGCACTTATTTGATCTATTACAAGTACACAACCAAACACCTCATGAAATAGGAAGATGAAAACACTCAAATCACTCAACTAATCTATATGGTAACATGTAACTAATTCGCTCAATTGCTCGGTCGTGACGAGTATTCTATCATAAGCTTGGCAAGGATACATGTGAAAACCTAATAGATCGTTAGATCGTTTAAGCTCAGGTTGTTTAGACCTTTATCTAGGATAATATCAATGTTCATAAGTTATAAAAACAAAGCGGAATAAGAACAAAGATATTCAACAAGGTGTTCTTCATTAATAACCAAACGTTCTTCATAGCCCCAATTCAGTGATCATTTCTAGAAACGGGTTACTCTAAACTAGTAAAGGAATCATAGATTTCTTAGGCAAAGAATAAAAAACCCTAGGCGTTAACTTAGAGGACTTGTAGTAGAACACACACACATTAACTCTTTCTGGATGTTTACATCTTGACACACATAAAACTATATCTAGGGATCTCTTTATATAGTAGAGTCCATCTAGATTTACAAGGGAAAACATAATTGTATAAGGAAACTAAATCTTTTAATTCTTTAATAAACTTCATCTTTATCTTCAAGGAATATGAAATTCTTGGAATTTTTTTTCTTTTGTTGAATAACTCCACCAGTTTGTAGAATTCATAATGCTAGATTCAGTCCTTATGTTTCATTCTTGTTTTGTCTTATCAACTCAAATATAATTCCCAACAATCTTCCCATAGTTGATAATGACAAAACCAAATAAGCACAAACTTCCCCTGAAGTTAATATACGAATGAAAACTTCCCCTTAAGCTACCAAGGATCTACAAGTTGCAAATCATCAAATCTTCTTCCCCTTTTTGTCAATATCAAATAGGAGACTAAAGTATGCAACTTTGATCTTCACAACTACGAACCAATATTACACTTCCAATCTAAGTATTCCAATGACCCAAATTTCCCTCCATTACGCACAATAAGAAAAATGAACTTGAGCAGTAGAAACTTACACTAGCAGTAGTAACAAAGACTAGTAGTAGTAAAAACCTTCACCTCAATGTAGCATATAAATGGTTAAACATTTTAACATTAAGCTTCCCTTGAAACCCATATGTTAACCATTTCTTGAATCTTCAATTCTGTAGGATCTATGTAATGATTACTGATGAAGAAAACTAAGTATTACCAAACTTGATGGCGTTGAAGTAGACACACCCAAACTTGTGTCTTATATCTGCACTATCCTCGTGACTTAGAACGTATTACCCAAACATGATGTTATAGGATACCGCAATCTCTTGTCAATTTATCAGTTCTACTATGAGACTACCAAGTGAGGGGGGGGGTGGGGAGTTGGTTAGCAAATGAGTGAGCATTGGCACATAAGAAAAATCACACACCTTTGCTAGATTTGTCAATTCTTTGTCACAACATTGTAAGCACGAACAAGTTACCTCCTGCTAAAAGGTATGATAAAACACAAACCCAAATAATTCCACTTCATCGTCAAATAAGCGATAAACAATCATCTTCGTAACCACATCTTCAATAGATGCAAAAATACGAGCCTTTAAACATTAAGAACATTTAAACCAAAACTTTACCTTCCCCTTAAACCAAGCAGTAGTAACCACTGTTAGAAAACATTTTCTATTGGCAGTTATTAAAAATAGAGCTGCACAAACCTTTGGTTTTAGTCACAACAGTAGTAACTGCTAAAAATTGACCCCAGCAGCAGAAAAACTTACATGGACAGCATTTAACAATATACTTGCAGTATTAATCTAATAGCCAAGCACTAAGTATAAACTAGCAGCATTAAAACCCTTTGTGACAGCTACACTTACATGAACTGGCTGTATAAAAGTCTCATGGCAGAACTAACTTTACTAAGCAGCACTAATAATCATAAGCAACAGCACTAACCTTCAAAGATCAGGCTAGCAGTATTAACTGCCATTGGCAGTATAAACATACAACTGGCAGTACTAGGATGAGAAAACATACTAAAATAAGTACTCATAAGCAGTACTAAGTATAAAGCTGGCAGTACTAACTTCATACCCAACAATACTAATTCTTCCCCTTGGTAGTATAAAGTGCTCCTTCCTCCCATACCTTTTGGCACTTTTTAAAGTCTGTATATAATCAATAATATTTATGATCACCAACAGTATTGTGTCTTGTGTCAGTAGTAACCACCAATGAGCAGTACAAAACATATAAGGATACTTTTTTTAAGTATCTAGACGACACCTTTTAGCGACACTTTTTCAGTTGCTAAACTGTTACTAATCCTTGTCTTTGCATCTATCATCTTGATGTCGTGTGTTATGCATCCCTACTAGGGTTCATCATCAATAAAACGAGAATCTCAACGCTTGTAGAAACATTAATGATAACTTTTCCTGATTTTATTTCAAATTAGGATTGTGATCCCTATTGCACGAATTGAACCAAACACCAAAAACCGAGAACATGACCACTCTTCCTTCATAAACTTGACATCAATACACCTTGTAGATCCTAGATCGAGAGCCACGAGGCTCTGATACCAATTGTGAAAACCTATAAAGATCATTTTAGCACTAGTTTGTTAAGAACTAATCTAGGATAATGATAATATAGGCTTAATATTCAAAGATAGAATCAATATTATCATAACAAGGTTTTACCAAACATTCCAAGCCCCAATATTATTTATGATCACCAGCAGTACTGTGTCATGTGTCAGTAGCATCCAGACGACACCTTTTTAGCGACTCTTTTTCAGTTGCTAAACTGTCACTAATCCTTGTCATAGCAACCCGTTGAATACTGCCAATAGAAGAAGTTTTCTACTGTTGGTTACTACTGCTTGGTTTAAGGGTAAGGTAAAGTTTTAGTTTAAATGTTCTTAAAGTTTAAAGGCTCGTATTTTGATCTATTTGAAGAAATGTGGTTCGAAAGAAGATTGTTTTTCACTTTATTTGACGGTGAAGTAGAATTATTTGGGTTTGTGTTTTATCATACCTTTTAGCAGGAGGTAACTTGTTTGTGCTTAGAAACGATGTGACAAAGAATTGACAAATCTAGCAAAGGTGTGTGATTTTTCTTGTGGTGCTTAATGCTCACATTTGCTATCACTTAGTATGTGTCTCATAGTAGATGAGGATAAATTGTCAAGAGATTGTGGTTCCCTATTACAACGGTTTTGGGTATTACGTTCGATATGTCATATAGATAGTGCAAGATATAAGACAAAAGTTTAGTTTTATTCTACTTCAGACATCAATGTTAGGTAACTTAGTTTTCTTCATCAGTAATCATTACATAGAGCCTATAGAATTGAAGATTCAAGAAATTGTTAACATATGGGTTTCAGGGGAAGTTATTAGTTTAAAATCGTTTACAACATTTTTTTGATACATGGGTAAAGGTTTTTTTTAATACTATAGCCTTTGTTACTACTGCTAGTGTAAGTTTCTACTGCTCAAGTTCATTTTTCTTAAGGTGCGTAATGGAGGGCAATTTGGGTCATTGGAATACTTGGATTAGAAGTGTAATATTGGTTCGTAGTTGTGAAGATCAAAGTTGCATACTTTATCTTCATATTTGATTTGATGACAAAAAGGGTAGAAGATTTGATGATTTGCAACTTGTAGATCCTTGGTAGCTTAAGGGGAAGTTTTCATTCGTATATTAACTTCAGGGGAAGTTTGTGCTTATTTAGTTTTGTCATTATCAACTAGGGGAAGATTATTGAGAATTATATTTGAGTTGATAAGACAAAACAAGAATGAAACATAAGGACTAAATCTAGCATTCAAGAATTCTACAAGCTGGTGGAGAATTATTGAAGATTTAGTCAAAGATATCAAAAGATCTCCTTATAAAGAAAGAAGATAACAGAAGATCAAGTTAAATGTTTAAAAGATTTATGTTTATCTCTTTGTAAAACCTATTATCTTAAGTATATAATGAGATATGGTTATAGATTTTTTGCTTCCAAAGTGTGTCAGATGTTAACCAACGAAAAGTGTGTGTGTGTTCTAGGCGTCAAGTCCTTTAAGTGGACGCCTAGGGTTTTGTTTGTTTTAGCCTCAAGAATCTATGATTCCTGTTACTAGTTAGAGTAACCGTTCTAGAATTGATCATCTAGATTGGGGCTATGAAGAACGTTTTTTGGTTTTAGAGACACCTTGTTGATTGAATATCTTTGTTCTGATTTCGCTTTTTTTTGTAAATTGATGAAACATTGATATTATCCTAGATAAAGGTCTAAACAACCTGAGCTTAAACGATCTAACGATCTATTAGGTTTTCACAATCTTGTTGATCCCGTTCTGAACAGATCTTTATCTCCTTAGTTGATATAAGGTTTAGTTGTATTGGAAAAATCCAAGACAACTATGGTAGAAACTTTGATTGGGAATATCACAAACTCTATGCGGGAAATTAGGTTGTGAGACTAGAAGAATAATAACAATTTAACCAAACGTTGCTAGCTTCCAATTTTTTAATACGATCACTCTTTATCAGTGACAGGGTTTACAACCTTGAAGCTATAACTAACTATGAGTAAAACGTGTATATGATGATTGTGTAGAGATTGATGTATTTTTTTCTACACCCTAGGACCTCCTTTTATAGTCTAAGGCGTCCTAGTAGGTTACAACACATTTAATACTTTCATATTATTCTACTATTATAATTTTATTTGTTTCCTAATAAATCTTGTGACCTTCCTCCTCATATTATACTTTGTAAATGCTTTTCCATAAAGAATATATGGTAACTAAATCATTTGAATATCAATCATGATCTTCATATCTTTGATCGTATCTTCTACAATCTTCAATCTTTTGTAGAATCTTCATTATGTCGATTTGTACCTCTTTTTCATTTTATTAAAACAGCATCAAGGAATCTTTATCCCAACAAATCCTCCCCTTTAACTTTGACTTTTCAACTTGTCTTAAACATCAAATTTTTTGAATGAATGATTACAACTAACACATTCCTCCCAAACTTGATATTCACTTTGTTAGCTTCAGTTTCTTCTGTGTTAGTTCATTGATCATCAGGAAGGATGTATCCAAAACCACCTTCTTCTCTTCTAATGGCTTTTTGGAAATCTTCCATGTTGGTTTTCTTGTTTCTAGCATCATTTGAAGTCCCGTCAATGAAGGTAACCTCTGCATCTGCATAACCAATCCTCCCCTGTTTGGATGCATCCTCACCTAAACTTTCTTCATTATCAGATAAGTGGTTTTTAAATTCTCTAAATCACGAACCATGTTAAGAAAATTGGTACAAAGAATCATCAATTCAATAAGTTCAAAACTATCCTCGTCACTTTAAAGTGAATCACAAAAAATGTATAGTTTTTGGCAAACTACCAGCCACAAACGGATTTGATGATTCGTTACCAGTTGTCTGTTTACCCGGAATAGCATTTCTTCATATAAACATGGAGGAATTGATAACCATATAGTTTTAGGCAAACTATCAGCCATCAACGGATTTGAGAAGTCTTTACCAAGAGCCATTTACTTGGGACTAGCCAACTCTTAACTATGAAGCATGGTGAGTTGAGAACCATATAGTTTTTAGCAAACTATCAGCTATCAACGGATTTGAGAATTCTTTACCAGATGTCGTTTGCACTGGAATAGCTCCCAATTCTTAGTGTAGTTAGACATGGTAAATTGTATTAAAAAGAAAATACATTTGTTGTGTTGAAATGAAACCAACACTTGAAAATTCTCCTATCCCTTGTAGCTTTCCAATTCTCAAAACCACTATCCATAGATCAGGCTAAGAACAAACTATCCGAGAACCAAACGGTGTGTTTTATCCGATATCGCACAATGCTAGCAGTACAAACTCATTTTAATACTAGCGTTTGATCAAAGATGCAGTATTTAATACCACTTTTATATTGAGAGCATACACAACCTTGGTTTTAAGGCCAAACAGTAGAGTAATGCTAAATTTTACCCAGCAGCAGAAACTTATTATTTGGCAGCAGTAAAAAATATGCTAGCAGTTTATAAATTCATTACTAGCTAGCACTACAGTATAAACTGGCAGATTAAAACCCTTTATGATAGCAACAGAACATGAACTGGCAGTATTATAGTCTCCTGCAAGCACTAATTACATAAGCTCAGCAACACTATCTTCAAAGATAAGGCTTTGCAATATTAACATGCATTGGCAGTATATAAAATACAACTGGTAGTACTAATGTTTGAATAGAACGTACTAAGTACTCATAAGCAGTAATAAGTATAAAGATGGCAGTACTATCTTCTTACCCAACAGTACTAATTTTTCCCCTTGGTAGTATTAAGTGATCTCCTCCCATTCCTTTGAGCCACTTTTTAACGTCAGTAAAGGTCACTTATCTATTTAACGATCACCAGCAGTACTGTGTCATTGTGTCAGTTGTAACCACACATAGAGCAGTACAAAAACATATATGAGTACCTTTTTATCTTTTTTTAAGTATAAAGACGGACACCTTTTAGCGACACTTTTTCAGTTGCTAAACTGTCACTAATCCTTGTCTTTGCATCTATCATCTTGATGTAGTGTATTATTGAATCCCATACTAGTGTTTCATCCCATCAATAAACGATTGACTCACCAACGCTAGTTGATACTCGCTTTATGATACACCATTCTATTTTTATTATATTAGAGCTGCGAATACCTTAATATGCCAACGAATTGAACGAAACATCAAAAACCGAGAACATGACCACTCTTTCTTCATAGATTCGACATCAATAAACCTTGTAGATCCTAGATCAAGATTCACGAGGCTCTGATACCAATTATGAAAACCTAATAGATCGTTAGATCGTTTAAGCTCAGGTTGTTTAGACCTTTATCTAGGATAATATCAATGTTCATAAGTTATAAAAACAAAGCGGAATAAGAAAAAGAATATTCAACAGTGTTCTTCATTATTACCAACGTTCTCTCATTAGCCCTATTCTAGATGATCAATTCTAGAACTGTTACTCTAACTAGTAACAGGAATCATAGGTTCTTGAGGCTAATATAAACGATTAAGTAATAATTCTTTACAATAACTATACAAAATGGGTTAATAACATGGGATAAATGATGTAATAAAATAGACGTTATTTGATGTCATCAAATATCCCCCCACTTGAATCCTACTTGTCCTCAAGTAGCCTTTAGAAGTTTATAAAAATGTATCCCTTAAGGATATTTTCCGTTAAAGCACTTATTTGATCTATTTACAAGTACACAACCAAACACCTCACGAAATAAGACGATGAAAACACTCAAATCATTCAACTAATCTATGTGGTAACATGTAACTAATTCGCTCAATTGCTTGGTCGTGACGAGTATTTTATCATAAGCTTGACAAGGATACACATCTCCACCACCAAAGCCAAGGAGTAACAAGTTTATAAAGGTAAATATAGGTTTCTGTATGGAAAGGCGTACGGTTGATCATTCTACAATCTTTCACCAGAAGTACCATTCCAACAAGGCAGCTAAAGCACACATACACACCCAGAACGCCAGGATAGACATGTGTGTTTGATCACATCCCTATTCTAATTTAACCAACAGTTAGGATGAAGAATGATATAGGGTAGGAACCTTCTAACTTTCACCAAAAGTCGTAAACCAATGAGGCAGCTAAGACATGCATACATGGCCGTAACGACGGAATAGACATGCACGCTCAAACAAGTTCTCATTCGCGTAAAACCAGCGGCTAATCATCAGGTTAGAGGGAAATAAATTATTGTTAAATAAAAATCAAGAAACAAATAGATTAAGACTTAAAATACAAGTTGCTAGACACTTATTTCCCGACCGTTACCATGATAAAGACACAACTATTTACAATGTCATGATCATTGATAAAAAACAACAACCTAAGTTGTTGTTCCCATAACGGTCAACTTCCTAATCTTCCCAAAACTTTACATACTTTACACGGCAAGTGGCGATATCTTCCACTTTGTACAATACTCTACATCGTTAATTTTTGGACGTATCAACGAATAATCGATCCTTCGTATAATTCCTTCGGTAATGCTTTTTGCAAAACGATTATCTTTAAACTTTCTTTCTTTTTTTGTATTTTTTTCTTATTTTTCAATTTTTTTGCTAACTATTCTTTAAATCTTGGTGTAGTTTTACCATCTTCACCATCATAATAATTCCAAATAATTCCTTTGGTAATTTCTTTTTTCTTCGGTTTCACCAATAATTGTGATGGTAGTAAAATCACATGAGCTTTGACTACTAATATACATTCCCATTTGCAATGTGAAAATTTCCAACCGTACCAAAGATAGAAAATGACACAAGACTCGGGAAATACAAACTTTACACTTTAAGCAACTAGCAACTGTAAATTAAACTTTAATCTAACAGGGTAGGTTAAGGTGTAGGGGTGTAACGAAACAAATAGTTGGTGTAAATTCCTAAAGGATTGGCTCTACGGGTTGTTCTA
>BQNB010148033.1:0-12759 GCA_026074375.1 Tanacetum coccineum | reverse complement strand
ACCGAGAAAGGCATAGTAACACCAGCATTTGAATGCCACTCTAAAGTATCCAAAGAAGCAGAAACGGTAGGCGTAGCAATCGTGTTAATAATAGGGTACTTAGAGCTTAATTCGATCGGCCAATCCCACCCTCCATTATGCATAATATCCTTGACATTAGAACTCATGTCCAATCCAGCTCTATGTATATCACGGGGAGTAACATTAGTATTTTTTTCAAAGAATTTAAAACAAACAATGTAAAATACTTGTAATTATAGACATATTAAGTACAATAAAAACAAAAGTTACAACCTGTATTCAATAAGAAGTTGTACCGCTAGAACAAATATAACAGAAACAGCTCGTAAGCTTCCAACAATAGCAAGTCTGTGTGCAACATCAAGTGGAGAGTAGCAATCTCTATAGCAAGTTGAGGTTGCTATTTCTCCTGAAAGGTATTTGTTAGAAAAGGGCCGCGTGCTCTTTTCTGAATCAGCTTTAGATATATCACAATGCCCGAGTGCATATGTATTTAATTGCAAGCGAGAATCAGAGGCAAATGAATTTGTGGGTGTTGTATCAAAGTTGTTTACTTTATGATTAAAATGTGCATACAAAAATTTCTCAGTTTGTTGAGACCTTATAAAGGGCATGATGAATCAGGTCATAAATGCTTACTGATATGAGAGATCAGTAACGTTACCTCAGATTCAAAGGTAATGGCATCTCCTTGTTCAGTAAAGGTGTTCTTGTTGACAAAGGTTATTCAATTAATCCATTGTTTCGTCCCACTTTTGACCCTCATCTCACTGTCATAAAACATTTAACTTAACATCACTTAAGTTAAATACCTTCGGTAAACACCTCATCTCCTGTGAATGAAGTTGAAAGAAACAGCTCTTTCACCTCTCCAATCCTTCATTGATGTCCCTTCAACAGTCTTTTGAGTAGCTACAATGTTCATTTTGATTAGCATATTAGAAATAAACTTTAGTAATTATTATCCAAAATAAGGGAACGATTTATCATTCAAATTACCTCTAAAATCATGATGTTAGTTACATGGTCAAAAAAGATTTCGGTTTCATATCAAAATGTTTAATAAATGTCAAAGTTTCCTAAATTACAGGTTTTTTTATTTTTGAAAACCATTCATATCTTGTTTCATAAATTAATCTGATTTTATTGTTCGTAACAAAAAAAAATTATCAATCAAAGAAGTAAGATATTAAAAAATTGATGTTGAAGACACTGAAACATACCTGGAAAATTGAAAAAAATAATAATACTAATTTAACATTGAAACATACCTGGAAAATTGATGTTGATGAACATAAATGGAAAACAAACCATGTAATTGCCATCCAACTCTTGATAATTCATCATGGACATCCTACACAAATCAACAACAATCAGTATGAACAAATATGAAGAAATTGATAAAACACAAAATTGATAATACTTAAAACTGTAATAGTTTTTTTAAACCATATTCAACTTCAATATTTAGGAACGGATCTAGCTTCATACTACATGGATCCAAAGCTTGATTCTCCAAAAGAATGTTTCAGGGGTTTGATTTAGGGTTCATTGTGACAAGATTAATTTTCACAAAAATGATTAAAGGGGTGTTTGATTTAGGGATTTCATTTGATTTGATGTAATCTGTTGTTTTTGATTTTTAGGGAGATGATTGAATTTTAGAGAATCGGTTGCGAAGGTTTTGTTGGAAAGGGTTATTTGTGTGAAAATTAAATGCCTAACTCAACTTTTAATATCAATCGTTGATTATTTTGTATTTGACATATGGCGTATTCTGGTATTTTAGGGCTAAGATGATGGTTTAAAAACCTTGTTTTATATGGTAATAGGTAATAGATAGATGGGTTATACTGTTATACTAGTTGTTCAAATAGAAAGTCGTCTCAAATTAAAAAGTATAGAAAGTCTAGTATCTTTCAACATGTGGCAACCCCTTCTCCCTTCTTCATTTTTTCCCTCTATTTTTCTTTCCATTCTTAAGCAACTACGTGCCATCTTTCTTCCTTTAAAATTTTTTCAATCATGTTTTAATACTTTAATTTAATATTTAATCACTTTAATTCGTGATTGATTATATCAACTCAAAATATTTTTTTTTTCTATCCATGATCTAATATTTTCAATTCAAGTTAGGTTTTTTTATTTTTTTCTCAAGTTCTAATAAATAAAATTAAAACCCGTGGCTAGTGTTTCACATCTTTTGTGGTTGCTCATTATTTTCTTCGAAACATACAAACAAATGAAGTATTCATGAAAAAGCATATAAAGTGTTTGATGAAATGTTTTAATAAGTTTTTTTCTTTAATTTAGGACTTTTAAAATGTATCATTAAAGATCAATACTAATGTTTTTTAAGAAATAAAAATAGTTCTTTGTATATAATCTCACGAATGAATAATTTTTGATTTTGATTTTTTTTTGTTATCACGAGTTTATAAGTTTTCTTTGATAGACAGCGATACAATGTTCTATCAGTTTTGTTTTTGAAAAACATTTTTTTTGTTATCGGAATGTTCATCAATTTTCTTTGATGTTCACAATGTTTACCAGTTAGATCACGTTGTTCATCAATTTTCTTTTTAAAAACCTTTTTTTGTTATCACAATGTTTATCAGTTTTCTTTAATAAACAACATCACAATGTTCTATCAGTTAGATCGCATTGTTTATCAGTTTTCTTTTAAAAAAAAACTTTTTTCCTTTTTTGTTATTACAATGTTCATCGGTTAGACTACGTTGTTCATCAGTTTTCTTTGATGAACAACATCACAATGTTAATCAGTTATATCACATTGTTCATTAAGAACTTTTTTGTTATCACAATGTTCATCAGTTTTCTTTTTGAAGAACTTTTTTTTATCATATTATTCGTCAGTTTTTTTTAAAGATCACGTTGTTCATCAATATTTCTTTCTAAAAAAATTGTTTTTTATTTATTTATCAAGATGGTCATCATTTAATATATATATATATATATATATGGTGAGGTTCTTTTCAGAACCAAATGAATGTACAGAACTGCGAGAACCAACATCAACCAATCAGATTTTTTTAAATATCTATCTTTTTAATTTAATTCAAAAGGGTATATAGGTAAATTTACATGTATTTTTTTTAATTTTTTGTAACTTTTTTTAAATAATTTATTATCAGCATGTATAGTTTTGAAATGGTAAGGTGCATATGTGTTTTTTTTAGATAATGTAATTTTATATATGTTTTTAGTTTTCAATTGCTTAAACCTATAATGTGTTTTGATCACAAATATCACAAGTGCATGGAATGACATTTACATCTACCGTATATATTTCAAAACAAAAACATCATACATAAAAGCTAAAATAATTTTATATACAATTCAAATAAAAAATTCTAAAAGTAAATAATAAATGAAAGTTTCGTTGTTGTATTGACGTGTCTACTAATCTCTAATACAACCAGATTTGGTATTATCGTAGATGCACATGTATTTTCCCTCGTTAAGATACTCGATTTCTTTGTATGTATATGTGCATTTGTGTTCATCCATTTGCCTTTATGTTTACATACTCAAGTTAGTTCATGTGCACTTGTATATACTGCATGCACATGTGTCGTCATTCTTTACATCTTTATTACAAGTATCTTCTCGCTAGATAGTATGTACAAAACACATGTGCACTCTTTATATTGTTCATCAATACTCGTACCTGTAACGAAAACCAATTAATAAATGAATTATTTAATCACAACAACTTACAAAACACATATGCACAATCTTTATATCAAATGATGCAAATGAATTTAATCATAGCAAGTAACATAAGTTATTTTTGGTAAATAAACTAGCACCATATCAAAAGACAATATGAAATATGCAACTAGCAGATACATATGCACAATTTGGTTTTTAAATCCAAAAATTAAGTAACAACTAATAAAACTATATATCACATTGTGACATGATCGTAGTAACCAAAACTATACTAGTAGTATACAAAGGCCACAACTTCGTCTAAAAAAATTGGAAGACAACAAAACATTAAAAAGTAAATTAGGAACTGTTTCAAAAGATCTTAATATATTTTTATGCCCATTTTTTGTTCATAAAATACATATATCTATTTACTAGTATAAACTTACATTCTTACGACATAGTAACGCATACTATATTTTAAATATTACCATACAATTATACAAATAAAAAAACCCTTGTATAAATTAATTATGCCACATATTCAATACACAAAACAAAAAACATCATAGTCCATTAAAATAATATACCTTCGATACGAGGATAATGCATTGTCGAAAAAACAGATCAATGAGTTTCTTACCAATGTAAAAATAAATTTGTTTTTTACTTTGACAGTTGGAAAGTCATTTTTAAAAAGAGCAAAGTCAATAAAAACTCTAGTTCTTTCTAGAATTATGAAACCCAAGTTGAATTAGAATAACTTACAAAATTTGTAGATGCCGGCTCTGGACGAAAACATCGATTTACAAATTGTTCAAATCAACAAACAAATATCTTAGTGTTGGATTTCTCAATACTTGTTTAAAAATTTTCACGATTAGGGTCGGTTATATAATTTTTTGAGTGAAAGAGAAGGGATTCGTAGTGCATCTATGGTTACGATGATGAATGGATTCGTAAAGGATGGTGTTGTTGAGATCAAAAATTGATGAGAATGAAGTAAGCATGGTGGTTAGGGTTAGATAGGCAGACATAGAGATGAAGATTGAATTAGATGAGTGGGAACGGTTTTTATGTTATTAGATCCTTTTTTTTTGGAAAAATTAATTTCCCATTTTGTCCTTCATTTATTTTTTCTTTAAAATTAAGCAGCATATATTTTCAAAAATGCCATTATGCATTGTGATGTTGTACATTATGCATTATTAAGAGTAAGAAGGTGGTTCTCGCAGTTCTGTACATTCATTTGGTTCTGAAAAGAACCGCACACTATATATATATATATATATATATATATATATATATACAGATATGTAGGATAAGATCAAATAAAAGTACCTAATATCCGTGAGAAGGAAATAGAAAAAGAAATTTTTTTAAAAAAAACGTTCTCTAAAAAATTTCTGAAATAAAATTCCACAAGAATGTGTGCTTGATGGTGGTGCATGAAAGTTGTGAAGGAAGTTTTTTTCTCCGAAAGTGAATATTTTTGCGAAAAAAAAAAATTATGAAAAAAAAACGTTTTTGTATTAGATCGCTTTTTTGTGTATCAAAAATCGTATTTTGTTACCCAACTTCTTTTGACTTTTTGCATCAAAATTTTATTGCGCATCAAACTATAACAAGTTGAAAATTTTGTGCATCAAAAATTTTTTGTGCATCAAATTTATTTTTTTTTGCATAATAAAACGTATCGAAAACTTCAAAAATTAGAAAAACTTTTTTTACAAAAGTTTTATGCACTAACATACATGATTTTGTGGAATTTTTTAGAAATTTTTGAGAACTTTTTTAAAAAAAATTATTTTTATCATTATCACGAATATTTGTTTTTTTATTTTAACCTTCCTATATATATATATATATATATATATATATATATATATAGTGTTGGGTTCTTTTCAGAACCAAATAAATATCAGAACTGCGAGACCATTTTTTACAAACCTTATCATGCATAATGTAATCTTTTTAATGCAACAATGGCATTTTAGAAAATTATGCATCTTAATTTAAGGAAAATTTTAATGAAGGGGTAACCCACCGCACCCCCAAACCTCTAATCCACACCACGGAAATAATCAAAACCCCAACCACTACACAAAAAACTCACTTAAAAAATAAAAAAAAAAAACTACCCAAAATTATACCATAAAAAATAAAGAATTTACACCCCCGCACCAACAAACCACCAAACCAAACATAAACACAACAAAATTGGAATTTAATTACTTCCTAAAAGAATAGATCCCAATTTCACATACCCAAAACCGTTTAACTAAAATATGTGTTTTATTCTTTTAACTACTCCATCATTAAAAAACCAGATCTAATCAACATGCCCATCATCATCCATGCCTTCTGGTTTTGTAATCATCTTCGTCATCTATTCATAGATCTTCATATTAGTACCACGCCATCATGTGTTGATAAAGTTTATTTACTAGTATCCTAAATCAGATCATACATTCACAAGAACTAATAAGTAACGATTCTTTATTATCTATTTCCTAACAAAGCATATGACTCCTCAAAAATAGTACTCAGTATTGTCGCTCTTTTTTTTCCTTCACAAAGTTGCCGGAAAAAATAAGGATCCTTATAGAGATATTCGGTTTTGAGTTTCGCACATACTGATGGCATCATTTTTTTGAGGTTAGCAATTGAAGGTATGGTTATATCTTTATGGGTGAATATTTCATTTGTGATCTGGTTTTTTAATTTGTCAATTCAAGATTAGTTATTACTTTAAAATCGTTACTACTTTTCATCTATTCATCACATATTCAATAAGATGTGTGTCTTTCAACTTTATTTAGCTATCACGATTAAGTCAACTGTTTGTTGTTTGGTTTTTTTACTTTGGTTTTTTGATAGTGATCGAATTGTGTTTAGGTTTTGAAAATCAAATTAGTGTTTATGTTTTATGGTTATTACTTTGTATGTTCCGAAACAGTTAGGGACATAATTTCGTTGATTTGAGCCCATTGGTTGTTCATTAAATTTAGATTTTTATTAATCATTCGATGAGTACCCTACATAACCTAGGGAATCTTGTTATATTTTTCTTGATGAGATGTAGAATTTAGCTTGCATCTCATATCAATTGTTGCACATATGATGAGATGTTATGGTTTTTCTTTTGATTATTAATGTTGTATGCAACAGATGCACATATATTTACGTCTTAAACACGTTAATTTGATAAATAAATGCACATGGTTTTCTCATATTGTCTAAACATGATTATACATACATTCTACTCTAGTACTTCATGGTTGCGCCTTCTCTTAAATTTTATTTTTGTTGACATTGAGGATGAAGAGGAATGTATTGCTAAATGTGTCTACATTTTAAAGATGAGGGTATCTCACGTTGAATTGAAATACGAATGCATCATTAGCAATTCTGATCGGTTACTATTGGCCATAATGTTTGAAAGGGGAGATCTGGTCTCACAACCTTACCACTCTCCAAGACATGAACCTTTTTCGAAAGAACTTTCTCTTCGTTTACTTTGTCATACTGAATATTAGTGGTGTAATTGGAAAAAGGGATGTATTGATCAATTAAATTAGACGAAATCTGGTGCATCAATCATAGTTGGTAATGCAATACTTGAGGCTGAAGATTGTGTAATATATATTTCTGCACAGGAGGTAGGTTTGGTCTGAATTATGATGTCATATAAATTAGAAGGATAAAGGATATAATAACTTTATTTGGTTGTAATTTTTTTATGTACAGGTATTTGACATTGAAGCTGCAATACGTTTTGACAACACAGGCTGCAGTGAGAGAATGAGACAAACATATTCAGGTTCTCGTCATGGTTACCACTACGAATACAAATGTAGTGTCCAAAAAGTTGCTGAAAGAGAGACGAAGATGGTGCAGGAAATATGTATGTATTTTTACAGCACAACTAGTATATATATTCATTCATGTTGGCCTAATAACCACTATTGGTTGATCGGTATAAGATTAATGCAGAATTCGATATTGCCTAAGGATGCGCTTGTACAAGTAGCCTTACGATGAAGGGGAGATTTATTCGAAAGAGAAGAGCATTGTCTACGGCTTCATGAGAATCTGACAAACAAATGCACATGTATTTTTAGTATATTTTTAAACATGATAATACAATCACTTACACTTATATGTTAATTCATGTTAGGGTTATCTGTTATATATTTCATTTTGTTGATAACGAGAATGAAGAGGAATGATGCACGTGTGTATAATTCAAGATGATGACGTATTCACGAAGATTGAAACTAATGCTCAAATGCTAATATAAAATCTCTTAGTCAGCGATGAACATCATTGTTTCAATTGCATACTTTAAATTGTATCTTGTAAGTTTGTAGCAAAAGAATTAAATATATTTCTAATTTATACAACTTTATCCTTTCTGTATCATTACGTAGATTTATGTAAAATTACATTAAATTTATCGCTTTATTTCAAACTTTGGCGCTCAAAGTTAAATGGCAACTTTGTGAATTATATACATGTGCATCCCACCTGAATTGTGTTGTAAGTGTGTACTAAAACATAAAAAACTACAAAACATACCTAATTTGGGATTAAAAAAACGTTTTATAAAATAAATGCAAAAAGAAAATTAAAGGAATGTAATTTGGAACGTATTATACCACTTTTGAATTAAATAATAAAAATTTTATATTTAAAAAAAGATGATTGATTAATGGTGGCTTCTCGCTGTTCTGTACTTTTATACTGGTTCTGAAAAGACCTCACCCCTATATATATATTTTATATTTATATATTATTATATTTATATATATTACGTTGTTCATCGGTAATCACAATGTTTTATCGGTTAAAAATTGTTATTTATTTAATTTATCAGAATGGTCCATCAATTTAATACATATATATATATCATATAGTATTGATATATATATATTATATATATATTATATTTATATATATTTATATATATATTAACGTTGTTCATCGAGTTAATCACAATGTTTATAGGTTAAGAGTCAAAAAATAGAGAAAAAAGGACTTGACGGGGAAGTAAAGTAGACGTTTATCGGCATGTGTGTATATTTTACCTTTATCAACTATTTATTCACATTTTATAGCATCACAACCCTGAAAAGATGGACGATCCAATGGAAACTAAGCAGCAATATTTGAGCCATATTCCTTTTAGATTTCTTTTGCTCCAATTGTGATTACGTCATGCTGGATGCAATAATGATGGTTTTGGAGTTAACCAAATTTTCTGTCTTTTATCCTTTAATGTTGTAAATTATTGTAAACGACAGTTAAAATGTTGATAGGGACATTGTTGACGGAGAATATGTATTAAAAAGTGATCAAGGGTCATAGAAACACACAAGCTATATATTTGATCAAGGTTGGCAAGTGGACATCATCTCAAGTCTCAACTGTGTCACATCCTTCCTAAATCCAAAAGCAAACCATGTTCAAAGCAAACTCTTCAAATTTCACTATGGGCCTTGGACATTTGTCAGTCAATCTGATATTTCAAACATGTTAGGCATGCATTTCTAGAACCCTAAGCATTGTATTGTGTCATGTCGTCTTGGTAGATTTTATAAGGAAATCAAGCCGTATCTGATTACAAACACGTATACTAACCTTTAGGTCTCTGATTCAATGGATCTTAGATGCCCAAATGTCTAAACTCTAAATCTTCAATACTACGTTTCATAGCAAACTTTCAATTCTTGCCATGGGTATGACACATGTCACTCGTTCCAATATTTCAAACATGTTTATGGGAATGCATTTCTAAAGTGTCTGATGACATAGAGGGAACTCTATGTTAGATTCACGTGTAAAGGATTATTGATAATTAACAAACCACTCGTATTAAATCTTGAATTATGAGATACATTGTCGGAAAGTAGTAATATGACCCTATATAATTGCCTGTGTTACATGAATTCTACATCGAAATAATTCAAAGTTTTTCAAAATAATTCAAAGTTTGCACTCAGACTTTAGAATTAAATCAGAGCAACTCGAGTTTTAAAACATTATTTTATGGGTACCCTTATTGGTATCTCCTGACCCACTCAATAGTGCTAAAAGGTACAAAAGATTCTTTTTGTACCCTTTTTTTACAGTGCAACGCAGTTTTTTATCAGTTTCTGTTCCGTAATTTTTGACAATTTCATACTTTTGACCTGTTAAACGTTATATTTTTCGTTCCGTTTTCTCCGTGTCACAATTTTATAACATATACAAAATTATAAAAATACAAAAAAATAAAATACCACAGAAAAAACGCAAAAAAACCAGGTGGGTGCAAATGGTGTTTCAGGGTACATATAACATAAGCCATTTTCTAACACTAAACAACTGTTAAGTCTGTCGGGTGTACAGCAATTACGTCGAGAAGGCAAATACTTACTACACCTGGCCCCCACCAGGGGCGCTGTCTCTATGCCCTGCAAAGGTAACCGACCCCATTGGCCTTTGCTATTCCTCATGGTCAAAATCTGGCCAGCTTATGAAAGTGCCTACTCCGCACCTCTTATCTGTATTAAAGCTTGATATTTGGATGACAATCACCAACACTCTACGCCCTATTTTCCCTATAAACTTATAGGGAAATCGAGTTATTTTATCTTACCATGAGCATGGGTGACCTATAGGTTATAGATTCAATAATCTTAGATCCCAAAGACCCTAGTTTAAGTATTCATAGCGATCACATCATGTCCATATACCATTATAAAAAGCCAATGTGTCTCGGTTATAGGCTTATAGCCATGGACCACCACTAAAAAAAGAAAGAGGAGATAACAAGATTGAATTTAAGTTGAAGTCATAATTGCATATATATGCAATTCCCCCTAATATATATATTGGCATACACCTGTACTAATTATGACCCAACTTTTCAGTCCCAGTAACCCCTTTTCGATATCTTTTAAGAAAAGTCCTAAACTTGAACAAAAACCCACATGTAACAGAGAAAGTTATACTACTCATCGAACTTACAACTCAACTGCTTACAAAAATAACATTGTTGGCCAATTACAGCCATAAAACTAAAAAAGAAAAAAAAAAGAATAAGAAAAATATCAACCTCTGCACTTGGTCAATGCAGGCATTGTCCCAATTACGATGATAATTCATCTTTAATTATCCTCTTATATGAAAATGCTAATGGTGTTTAGGGTCAGGGCCACCAGGGCTCAAGCGGTCCGTGTTATAAAGCTTGCGGAGTTCCACCATATCATGTTTTCTAGTACTTACCTCTAGTATTTCTCGTGCCCTCTCAATCAAAGTCCCTCCATTATTTTTAGTGGGCGACGAACTAGTAAGAATGCGGGTTTCTGAGACTCTCATTGAAAGCACAACAAGATATAGGAAGAACCAAAGCCTAAGGGGATACACCATTTCTTTTGTTGATAGTATGAAAATGAGTGGGATAACTAAATTGTCTCTACTTATATAGACCTCCAACTTCAGTTTTTTAATGTAACTAACAAATCCAATTCTATGTAGTACCACTTAACTCAAAGTGGATGGTATATAATTAATTAGTATGCATTCTCTAAGTTCAAGTGTTCTACAAAGAAAGACTTTGTGAATACAAAGAAAGCCTGCTACTTGATACCTTTAAAGTGTTCATATAAAAATCGTTGATGTCAATGGCAAAAAGGGAACTTTCATTCTACTAGATGGGCGTGCAAGGCTTTTTAGCTTGTCTTTTCCGCTCTTAGAAATATAAATATATGCCAACCAGTCTGCATCAAGGAACATGTTTTCATAATCATCTTAGGTATTGTCAAGAAGTCACTCAAGTTTGGCCTTATGCAATGCAAACAGATGAGGTGATTCGGCCTTCTTGTGTACCTATAAAGTTTTCTGAGTAGGTCTTTTTAAACCACTAATAGATCTTGTTCACAAATACTATCCTTTATTTGTTTTTGACCATGAGCATGAGATATGATTCATCTACCATTCAACTTTGTCATCTTGTTCATGCAATTAATGGAAACATTTAGCATGCATCTTAAATAACCATGACCCAACCTTCATAGGTTATGGCAATTTAAAAAAACCTCACTTGAATGATAGAATCTAGCTTTTAAGAGTGGTCTAAAGTCTAAACCTTGAATTTTGTATGCTAATAGCCACCATCAGAACAAGCTTTCTGTTTCAACTAGCTTTGAATCAAACACATTCCAGCTGTAGATGTTATCAACTCATGAAATCTATAATCGTCTTAATAAATTTGCAAGATTACACTATTTCTTTCAAAAGACACAAACCTGAGAATATATTAGATATCAAGTGATACACCAACAAAAGCAGAGCATAAAAGAGCAAACCATAAATAAGTGACAACGAATTCCCCACCTTACACAGGCTAAAAGAGATGATTTTTTTGACCACAAACCGACTTCATTAAAAAAAACAGCTAAAAACAAAAATCAACATTAAAAAAAAAGAAACAAACAAAACCATATGAAGAACCAAATTAAGAATGGGAAAAGAAGGAAAGCATTACTACAATAATTAGATACCGGTCACCAGCTAATGTCAACCTAATCTAACCTGAATCTAAAAGAGCTTTTCATCGCATCACAATAAATTAACCTAAAACATGTACATTTTGGCATTGTTAATGGTTATTCTGATTATTTATCTTCGTACAACTTTCATTATTATAATGGGTTGTGTTATTAACACACCCCCTGACCCACTGCAAAGTACAATACTTACCACCTCTACCCCCCCCCCCCCCTCCTTTGTCCTCCCGGTTGACAGTATAGGGGTAGTTTTTTTCGGTTTATGTTTCGTATTTTTTGACAGTTTAATATTTTTGACTCGTTAAACTTTATAATTTTTGTTTCGCACTTTCAGTTTCACAGTTTTATAACAAAAACAAATTTATAAAAAAAAAAAAAAAAAAAAAAAAATTAGGAGGGGGGGGGGGTGTATTACCATATTACACATTTGAGAAGTAATACGTCGTCCTATTCTTCTGTCTAATTTCGCTGTTCAACTTAAGCACTGTAGTTGCTACAGTGCTGGGCC
>BQNB010148030.1:6164-16357 GCA_026074375.1 Tanacetum coccineum | reverse complement strand
TCCCGAAAACTACGTTTTACTTATACAAGGCTCGGGAATATTTAATGACCATCACTTTACTAAATA
The DNA here is from genome assembly GCA_026074375.1 of Tanacetum coccineum. Classification (NCBI taxonomy): domain Eukaryota; kingdom Viridiplantae; phylum Streptophyta; class Magnoliopsida; order Asterales; family Asteraceae; genus Tanacetum; species Tanacetum coccineum. Next base: position 16,291 of record BQNB010148030.1, on the reverse strand, counting down.
TCACGGCTAACAAAACTATTTAACATGCTTGAACTTGGCTCAAAAACAGGATAAATTCTCCTACACTTATTATTTGCAAAATAGCTTTGATTGAAATTAAGACAAAGTTAAAAACAAAACAAAGCATGATTACAAGATAGAGTTAGAACATGATAGAATAAAATGAAAAGAATAAAACACATGACACTCCTAATTGCGGGAAAAGTAAATACTGAGTTGCCTCCCAAGAAGCGCTTTTCTTTATTAACGAGTCGTGTAGCTAGACTCGAAGTCACAAGTTCTTACGTTGTTTCGTGAATGCTCACGTGTCCATGAATGAGCCATTCCTTCATACTTTCATCTACTTGGTATTTGGGACCTAAGTTCAAACAATTCTTGTACATAAATTTGTTCTTTTCGTACGTATTCTTAAATCCGTTAGTTAGATCTTTTTGACTTAGCACAAGGATGGGTGGGATTTTACGCCATGATACGTGCCCCCAACATTTAAATCTAGGTATGGTGCGTGGCATTTGGAATGTGTAATTATCAAAGATCTTATTGAAAGACATTAATCCCTTAGCGCAATCATATTCGAGTTTAGTGATTTTCCTAAAGGGTTTGCCCATTACTACTTCAGCCTTATCTATTAGGATGAATTCTCCAAAATCTTCTAATACCACAAAGTCTGTGATGTAGGTGAAGCTACCAACAAACACGTAGACATCCCTAACGACTGCAACTAAGTTCTTCCCTGTACTTTTTAATCCTTCCACCATTATAGTGTCGTAAGCTTTTCGCGTGATAATGTTCATTGGTAGAAAGGGGTCAAAGTAGGTGGTAAACTTCCTAAATCTGATCATACATTGGAATGCTAAGTCATCCCCATCGAAACTATTAATTGCCTTTTCTCGTCGTAGCATTCCAACATTCTCATACTCAATTAACTCATTAAGCACTTCACCATCATCCGAATCATTATCTGAGTGGGGAAAGGGAGAAACAAGAGGTGTATCTACCGATTCATCATCGGACTCAAGGCCATTCATATTGGTCTCATTGGCGAAGTTATTGAGGAATCACTCAATATTCTCTAAGCGAGAGTCAACAAGGGCCGAAATCATCTGTAGCTCGTGGAGCTCTTAGATGGCTCGTGCGCGCAGCGCAGCTTGTAGGACGGAATGGGTATGGGTAGGTGGCAGATTCGCGTTCTCCATAGCAAAGAATGGAATAGTTAATGAAAATTACGAACAAACACACAAAGAAAAGATAGACTACAAGAAAGCTAATATGCGAAAATTAAAGTCTTACTTAAGCAAGTAGAACTAAGCTAAACTATGATCAGAACCTAACTAATCCCCGGCAGCGGCGCCAAAAACTTGATGCGAGGGTCGTAGGAGTTCTTACAAGAAGTTTTACAACTCCTTAGGCAGAGTACCTAACCATTGTAGTAGTAGTATAGGCAAGACTCGGGGGTTGTTATCGTTCTCTAGGGGAATAGGTTGGGAAGGCTTGATCACTGTCTAACAAAATTCTAGGGGTTGAGAGAAGATTATTTTTGTATTTTTTATATTTATAAGAAAGCAGTAAATCTATGGTTTGAGAGGTTGGTTGGTTTTAGCTATTAAACTAAATATAAGCTACGCTACTAGTGATAACAATATAATAAAAGATTGTATTCATTTAATCATGTATTACTCCCTAGATTGCTTCTCCTAGTGTTTTTGCTTTGTCACACTTGTGATGATTTATGTAACTATTTCCTAAGTCATGAACGAATTACACGAACTCGCCGTCTATTTAATATTCCGTTAAGGCAACACACAAGTAAGGTAGTATGAAGACTATTACAAGGCCTCTAAGAGTATATTAAATGCATTTGAAATATATTAAAAGTGGATCAACCATATAAGGGGCAAGGTAGTATGAAGACTGTTACCCTATGATATCCTTTCTACACAATCATGTTTTCCTAGACATATCAACAGCGATACAGACAAAAGCTGGTTTTCCAAGACCTAACATACATATTCATCACAAGAAGCAACACCACTAAGATCTACATTCTAGGTTTCATACAATCATAAATGAACACAATGAAGGGTTTAGCCATGCATGTTATAAGTAAAGCAAGAACAATAATTAATCACACAACACATAGACATATTGAATGATTAAGATAATCTTACTTGATTAAAACATGAATTGAAGGAAGTACAATAGGGTTTTGAGGCCCTAAAATCGTCCTAAATAGCTGCCAAACGAACTAGGGTTCGTCCCTTTCTTTTACTCTAAAGTTACACACTTAAAACCCTAAAAACGGATTTGTATATATAGATAAATCGCTGCGACGGCGTCGCGTTTTAGTCGTGACGCCGTCATGAAAGAGAATATTCTAGATCTTGAGCTGTGTCGTGCGAGCTGACGCTGTCGTGAAATCTTGTGACACCGTCATGAGATGAAGTGTGACGGTGTCACGTGTAATTGGTGACGCCGTCTCCAGCGTCTGAGAACATAATCTTGAGAAATGTTGGTGTAGGTCCATGGTCTTGTTCGTTTCTTCTCTAAATGAGCCCAAGTCACGTGTATTTCTTCCAAATGCTAAATACCTGAAAAGGAACGATTAAGTACCTATTTTGAGCATAAATGCATGATTTAGGGGGTTAAACGACCCCGAAAAAGTGTATAAAATGACACCTCATCAGTAGTGTAATAGCGGATACCTGCAAGATTAAGTGAAGATCATGTTTTACACGATTTACGTGCACCGTATAGAATGTTAGATAATTAATTTGAACATTTTGCCGAGATAGTCGGTTTCCCATTCTTTCTTTTTCTGGTTAATGCAAATTATTAGTGGACTGTATATAATGTTAGTGTTATTTGTATTGGGACAAGTCCGTCTGATCATTTAGCATTATTTATATTATATTCAAACTCGTTATTCAGTGGTGATAATTACACAAGTTCACATGGTATCAATATGCCGATATTTTCATTAAAAGTCTTTTGTTAGCATGTTTGATTAATTTCAAAGTAGTTTGAGCATTTTGCGTCTTCCCGCTCTAACTAATGGGGCTATTAGTGAACTAGCCTTTAGTGTTGACAAGTTAGCATGAATAAATGTATTAAAATTGTTGAAGCAAATTTACGTGGGCTTGTTGGGTTTGGGCCTCAATCTTCGTGATTGTCTGGTTCAGCTTGGCTCATCTGGAGGTTGTTCCTTTGTATCATAGCTGAAATTAGGAAAGAACACCGTTAGCTCGCCCCGGAATTTTAGTCCAGGACCAACTCCGGATGATATGAGATAATTGCGGAGAGAATATAAGGAGAAAAGCATGGTTCGCAGTGTGTGTTGGTACTTCTCGAGGGAATGAGCTCCCCTCTTTAACTACTCCAGTCTTACCCGACGACACAAGCATGGTGGTTGTCGTCTAAGGTCAATGAGGCAGTCTGTTAGCCCTAAAATATGGTGACTAATCCGGAATTACATTTATCATTTATAGTCGGGTCGGGTTAGTTTAGCTAGTCGATATCGGGACTATAAATACTCCCTCCATACTTCCATGGAGGGGTAGGAGTTTTCATTTTTCTAAATCTATTTTCTTTTTCTCGCTTATCTCTCTCAACTTTCTCTCTCTCTCTTTTCGATTCTCTCTCTCTAGTTTCTAGTTCCGATTCGTGTTGTGATTTTATGAAGTGAAGTATTAATCGGGAACCTACAATTGGTATCAAAAGGGTACTATAATTATTTTGAGAATAATTATTAGCTTTGTTCCATTTTTATTGTTTATGGATATCGTAAAGTGTATACGTTTCGCGATAAATTACGTTTAGGCACTCCCGGAACCACCAAAACTTTTCTACGCTTCAACAAATACCCACATTTATACCCAATACATAAAAATTACTCAACAACATCACATATATCTTATATTATCCGAAATTATGGGAATTGATTCAAAGATATAAAAAAAATTCACACTTTGGTCAAATGTACAACTCTTGTAATTAAAACCTTACCATACCTTGTGTCTTTGACCAAAGACCAAGACCAAGGACCATAGACCATCCCTAAGACCTCACCATGTTCCCTTGACTAAGACTTACACCATATATATACATATGCTAGTGAAGAGAACACATACATGCTTAAACACTTAACTAGAAATCACAAAATTCCTTCCTTTTGTGCTCTCTAGCCCACGGCTCAATTCTCCCACCCACACAAACCCATACAAAATTTTATTCAACCCATACACTCCTATACACATCCATTATAAGGCATTCTAAGGTATTTCCAAGTATTGGCTAAGCATTTTCAAGTGTTAATCAAGAAAAGGAAAGATTAGGGTTTTCTAAATCTAATCTAGGGTTTCAACTTGCAAGCTTTGGTTTTGTGGCTAAACAAGGGTTTAGCACTTGATTACCATCACCTTTACACACCATAAGGTCTACTTTAAACCTTTATGCTTTTAGTTTATGAGTTTTTATGTATATAATGTGCTATATAGTGAAATCACCATTAGGAATACTTTTGAACATGAAAAATATAATTTTACTTGTGATTATGATTTTATACACTTTCTCACATATTATGATGTTGGTAATATCATGAAATAAATGACATATAAGTCTTGTACAATCTCGGTTTAAGCATAAAAAGTTCATGTATAAACTTGTAATTAAAAGTTAATTAAGAAAGTTTATGATTTCTGTAAAGTTAATAACTTTGTGATCTTGATGATCTTTGGACAAATGTGTACTTTATTGGACATTATTATATTTAGAACATATGATTATTTTATTTTGAATAATTATAAAGACTTGTGGTAAATTGTGTGGGTGAAAAGTATATAAAAACATATTGTATAATAAATTATTATAAAGTAATATAGGGTCTGTAGGTTTCGAATTTCAAACAGGGGCTTTTATATTTTTATAAGATATACAATTCACGACGATTCCAAAAAGGTAGAAACTTGTTACACGGATTAAATATGAAAAAGTTACGTTAAAAAAACGAGTTTATACGATAATTAAACAGAGTTTATAAAAATTAATTTTAAAAATTTATATTAACAACTAGTTTAGTAATTTTTAACAATAATACATATTTTTAGGATTCAAATGATAAGAATCGTAATTTGTTTCACTTATAACGATGAGTTTTGAATTCGCGGATGTTTAGACAATTATAACCTTTTATAAAAATTATTTTTATTAAAAAGTTACTATTCATGACAGAAGTTACATTTTGTAAACTCATAAAATTATGAACTGTCAATAACGAGAACGTCCTCGAAAGAGAATCCGTTATAAACGGCGCTATAACGAATAAAATACGAACATTTACAAAGGTTTTAGACATCGACTACAATTTAAATAAGAGTCACGTCGAATGTGAACAGTAAGTTACTGTTCACTAGAGGGTAAAATATCGAAAATGTCAAATTATGATAACTCGTCCTAATACGAAAAGATGGGCATAAGAAACGTCAAAATCGGGCTTAAAACGCAAAAGTTATGCTAGTTTTACTAAAACGATAATTATAAACGTTTTTACTTATTAAACGTAATTTTACCAAAATCATTAGTTGGTGATTGAGCTATATAGAATTATATGTGGTTATCAAAGTTACTATATTATGGGGAGTTTCATAATGAGGTCCTCTCGGATGGCTGTTTCGTACGAGTTGTTGGATTTACGATTTAAAGAGTCCTAACTCTCGAACGTCAATGTCATGACCTCTTAACTTAGGATAGCCCGGAAGATAGTACGATGTAACAACTATAATGTTATATTCATAGTTCTCGGTACTTTATACGACCTAATATAATTTAGGTTGCAATATTAGATCTTTTACGTGACTGGTTATCTGCGATATTGGATTATCAGAACTAAGGTGAGTTCATAGCCAAATTTTTACGATTTCATTGATTTATAAGTATGGGGTGAAACATGCTTTGTTTTATAAAATTGGAGCAAGTTGATTACATGTTTGTCTAAGTAGCGATTAACCAAGTTAAGCCCATTTTCATGAACTGTCAATTGCATAGATGTAGTTGGGAATATTACATTATGTTGAGCGGCGAATGTTATGGATAGTTCTATTTGGGGAAACAACCTCCCGTTCGGGTGATTTGCTATCCACAAGAATGAACGTATAACATGTCGAGATTTGTGGGATTTTTTCGGGTTTGAACACTCTATCGGGCAGAAATTGCAATTATAAAGTTTAGTTGCAAGAAAGATCGTCGAGCTTTCGTGTCAAGAGCTTAGGAATGTAATCTATTTTGTGATGCGTGCATGTGTGCATTATCACGGGAAAAGTCTTGTCGGTCCTACATATTTTTGATTTATCAAACCTATGAATTCACCAACATTATTGTTGACGTTTTTAAGCAATGTTTTCAGGAGGTCAATAGGCATGGGATGTCAGGGATGCATTGGTTACATTTTGGATTGCACGCTTAAAGATTTAGGTGCCATATATTTTGGGATATGTTTATTGTCAACTTTTTGTATATTCAACATTGAACAAGTAAAGCTTATGCTTTTGTATTAAGTCTTTAAATTAAATCCAATGTATCATTTTAATGACTTTTTGTGTCGTTCTTTTTATTTGTACTATTGATCTTGAAGTAACACGCCCCGGACCCTTATTCCGCTACGACCCAATTTGGGGGTGTTACATTGTTACTTAATCATTTATATTTGAGAATTGCAGTAAATATGGAGTACTTTGTAAAGATTAGCTAAAAGGCACGCATTCTGGAGCTTAAACGAAGAAATATTGAAGAAATAACTCTGAATCCTATACCACCATATCCATAAGGAAATATACGGCGCGTATCTGTGCTACACTTCACAAGAAAACCTCGTACACCAACGTCTAATACGCCGTATCCAGAGTCATGGTATACCCCGTATTTAAGATATAGTAATAAAATCATCTGGAAGATATCGAACGTGGTCCCTACTCCAAGAAACCCCTAATACGTCATATCCAACCATCTCGATATGCCGTATCGACCAAATTCCAGAAAGTATAAATAGAAAACCTAAAAATGGGTTTTTAGTGTTCTTGATTATATTTTTGATACCCTAACCACAAAAGTCAATTTTTAGAAGACAAAAAGAGCAGAAGAGGTGAAGAAAAGCTACTAATTCCATAGGAAACACCTTGTAATCTTCTATACTCTTGCAATCATTTGATTTTTGGTATCATTCGTTTAACTCAGTTAGTTTACCTTGGTTGAATTATTACTCTTGTATTGATTATGATGATTAAGGGCTAATACCTTGGGTATTAGCCATGATTATGAATATTTGAATATTTGGTTTGTTTTCATCAAATGCTTAATTTATCATTGATTTCTTGTTTATGTTTATCAATTCATACTTGTTTATGTGCTTTTGTATGCGGAGCCAATCATTCAACTGGATCTAGTGATACCGACCAAGTTAGCTAGATGCCGGGATGGCTCTCCATATAGTGATTTATATATCTAGATTAATAGGATCACAATTAATGCCCTATCTTTACCTTTGGGATGTGAACAAGTTAGACTAGCACACTAGTTGTTTGCATTAGTTAGTTCTACTAGATGCTTACATGATGCATATACGTGTTCATATTATAGTACGTACGTTACTATAAGGGTATATTATATATATACAAAGATGAGTTTGCATTCTTTCGCACAACTCTACAATTATTTATATAAGGGCTATTTATATAAATAGGGGAATATTTCTTTAGGCAAGGTAGTACGATAAGCTCGTAGGTCCTAAGCGCTACCTAAACATTAAGCTATCGAATATGATACCTTACCATCATTCATTTATGCCATAAGTGCATACTCGTATTTACCATACCAGCCTTATATAATATATTTATATAAGTTAAAGTTTTGCTCGTTGCAAGCAGTTATGTTTTCATTATCGACGTTTACCTACACGTCTGTTTATATTAATTCCGAGCCATGGAGATTCCAGTGAGCTTCTGATGAGGAGATAGAGGGACCAATGACGGATCAGCCTCTATCTGCTTATGCCTCACCTACAGCCCTATCACCAGGCTACATTGCTGACTCCGATCCGGAAGAGGATAAGGAGGACCCTGAGGAGGATCCTGCTGACCATCCTGCCGACGGATGAGACAATTATGATAATGAGTCATCTGATGATGACAACGATGATGATGATGTTGAGAAGGATGAGGAGGACGGGGAGGAGGAGGAGCACCTAGCTCCGGCCAACCCTCCTACTGTACCTACAGATGATCCTATCCCCTCAAGCTGAGAATACGGAGGCATTTGAGACTGAGGAGTCTGCTTCTACACCACCCACCTCTCCACACCATATCATCTTGTCTTTTGAGACCAAATCCCGTGCAGTACGGATATCTATTTAATACCATACTCCACGATCACCATCTACTGAGGCATGCATTACTGAGTTGCTGCTGCACTACCTTTATCATCACCAAAGAATATTAAGTCACTTAAAGATAACATAAGAGGCTAGCATCTAGAATCTTGAGAAGCACTCTGGCCCATAGACAAATAGATTTGTCAGTGTAGCTCGTTTTGTATTATATCCCACTAAACTTGAGTAATACTCGGTTGGTAGCGTTAATGAAAAGCTTGTACTCTTTTACTCAGGTAAAATGAAGTATTAAGTATTAACCTAAGTTGTTGGTTATGATCATGCTACTGTATGATGTGGATTTATTTATGCCATGGTTGCTGTTATCGCATGACGTGGTCTCACCTTACATATATGTTGGGATCACGGAGTGTCATGATTTTCCCTTGGATGAAACTTCATATACATTTTGTTTCCTGTGATCTTCAGGAAATGATGACAACTGTTAATCAAGGGATGAGTGTTGAGGAAATTGAGCGGGTTGTAGCCCAGCGAGTGGCTAATGCTATCGAGGCTATTGCTATTTATGAGACGAAAACCAACATAGCCCGCAAGTCAATGATCCAGACTGAACGACAAGAAGACAAGGTAGCAGAGAATGCTAGCAACAAGAGGAAGTGGGAAGGTAACCACAATGTAATCTCGAGCCAACAAAACAAAGGGCATAAGGTGCTTAGAGCACACACTACTTGGCCAATTAACAAGAAGGCATATGCTGGATCTCTACCTCTGTGCAACCAGTGCAAATTTCACCATAATGGACCATGCACTGTAAAGTGCGGAAATTGCAAGAAGGTTGGCCACATAACCCAAAATTGTAAGACACCTGCTGCTGCTAGGAATCAACGAACTCGCACCTGTTATGAGTGTGGAAGTCTGAGACACTACAAGAGTGAGTGTCCAATAGTGAAGTTTCAGAACCGTGTGGACATGATTCATGGAAGGGTGATGGCATCTAAGCCTAAGACAATGCAAGATGCAATTGAATTTGCAACCGAACTAATGGACAAAAAGATCAGCACTCTTGCTGAATGCCAGGCAGAGAACAAGACTCCAAAGAACAGTCAGAACCAACAACAGCCGAACAAGAGGCAAAATACTGGCAGGGCTTACACTTCAGGGCACAGGGAGAAGAAACATTATGGCGGATCTAAGCCGTTGTGTTCTAAATGCAACTATCACCATGATGGTCCATGTGCTCCCAAATGCCATGAGTGCAACAGAGTTGGCCATCTGGCCCGTGACTTATAGGAGTTCTACAAATGCCAATACTGCTAACAACCAAAGGGGCACTGGGGCAAGTCAGAAGGCTACTTGCTATGAATGTGGGAATCAAGGGCACTACAGGAATGATTGCCCAGAGCGAAAGAACCAAAACTATGAAAACTAAACTGGAGGTACTGGAGCATATGGAGTGGTGCATACCTTTGGAGGAGGAGAAACCGAACAAGACCTTAACAACATTGAGGATAAGATCGACGCTTAAAAGAGAAAGTTGTCTCGCTTGCCTAGTAAACCTTAAGTTGGAACTATCTTAAACTTTATCTCCTTAGGAGTTCTCGTTGTATTTCTCTTAAATTTCAGTTGTACGAATGATTTCAAATTATCTATCAAATCAATGTGTTGTGAAAATTTCATCAAATTTACTTTAATTCCCTAAATTAATTGGGCAACCCACTCTCTCAAATATCATGAAATCATAACGCTATTTTGA